>JABASI010001223.1:0-26990 GCA_019776505.1 Tomocerus nigrus
AGAGACAGAGAGAGAGACAGAGAGAAAGAAGAAGAATCATCATCATTTAACTAATGCAATCAAATGAAATGAAAGATCTGCTCAGTGAATGAATAATAAATGTACATAGATAGAGAACAAGAGGAGGTCGACAGAGTTGAAAGAGTGAATGAAAAAGGAAGACTCTCTTATATCTTTTGACGTTAAAAGCTCTTGTTCTATTTAGCAGTCCTTAGTGAACTGAAGTACACGTATTGATTGATGCACAACTCAGCTCTGCTAATGTAATGCAATGCGAAAGTGACTTGGCTCAGTAATACAATATCCAGTCTAGCTACAGGAAATAGAGCTCATCTCTGCCTTTGCAGAGGCAGAAAGAGAAAATTCGTTATTTTCTCTGGAAACGACAGAAAGTGCATAGTAGCTGACGACTTCTTTTCCCTATCAAGTCCTTCTCTACGGAGAATTAGAGAGTAAATATCTAAAAGAAGACGTAGTAACTGCATCCCAGGTAAGTCAAATGCTATCAGATGAGAGGCTTTAATGATATAAGAACTTGTCTCGTCAGTCATTTTATCTGTCGTCAATTGAGCTTAATTTTCAACCGGGGACAGGTTAAATAAATGGATGAGCATGACTAGCTGACTGACTCACTCTTTTTCTATTACTGCTAGTCGACTTGTCTTGTCTCTCTGCATCTCACTAGAATTACTAGATTACCTCCTCTTCTTCCTCGCAACCAACGAACGACTAAATATATTCCGCTCTCTAACAGCAGACGAGAAAAGAAAGCCAATAAGTTTTTTACTAGCCCTATAATAAGATCTGCGAGAACTTTTCAACTGAAATTCCAATGGCAATGGATGTCATGTCATTATGAGTTGCTGTGATGATGAGGTGGATGGGGAAAGTTTAGTTGACTAATAAACTCATTTGATGTTGACGTTACATTAGCTGCGCTCTCTGAGTGACGAACAGCAGGATTATACATTGACAGTCCATTCAAGCTTTCTGTCGATTTCTGATCTTATCAAGTGATCTTAGCAACTTCTGCTTTTAAAAATAATCTTTATCGACAGTTGACAATTGGAGTAGTAACTTTTTTAATACTAGATCTCATTCTAGCATGCATAGTGTGGTGAAAGTTGTGGTACGGCCTGTGACTAACAACATCATGATATCCAAATGTTTAAGACAAGGAAGGCAATAAAAATTATACGCTTTCTCTTTCACTACTGTTATGATTAAGAAACTTGACTTTTCATCCACTTAATTGATCTGATGTTCAAACAAAAGTTGAATTTATTCTGTAAGGAGCAAAAGTCCCTTCTTACCTTCTCAACTTTTTCCCATCTCAAAACTTGGGATTATACATTCCAATGATATTGTTAGCAGAATGAGAATAAAGAATAGTTTATTACAGATGTAGATGTATAAAGAGAGAGAGACAGAGATCAGGAAATCATTAAAGGGACTTACAGAGAAAATAAAGCTAGAGCTACTAGCCATGGATCCGTGTGGAGGAAATAAGAGAAAGGAAAGTAGTGAGAGTAGACAGATCATTGGCATTACAGCTACGACCAAGATCATCAATAATACAGTGAGTGAAAGAGATTTTCCCGTTATGATTCCTTTCAACATAACAGTGAAGTGAGGTTGGTTGCACTTGACTTAAATCGCGCCTTTCCAACGCCTTTCCTTAAGTAGGCACCTTGCCGTAAGCTTCTCGCACTCAACTTCAACTTATATAACTTGGGTTGAGACAAGAAGCCATAACCATAAATATCGTGATGTTGATGGGGATTGTCAAAAAGCCACACCACACTATAAATATACAATATATATACTCCCTGAATGTAACGTATACTTTAGCGACTCACTTGCACGTACTACAGATGTTGTGAGGGATGAAAAATGTAGTTTCATTTTCGTGCAGTCGTGGAGCATTACAAACTAGACAGACGACTTATGTATGTATACGCTCTCGTATAGAGATAGATGACATTTGGTTACTCAAGGTAAGTACATGATTACAAATATGTTGTTACAATACTTTACATTAGTTCACATGATAATTTGCATATAAATACGAGCATCTCCGAGCTGTTTCGTAGATGAGAATGGTCGGAAGACCATCCAGTGTACATTTTACTTACATAGTATTGCTCTACGATAGAATAGACGGAATGATGGAGAGTCTCTTGTATTATTACTAGCATTATGATGTGATGGATGTTATTTGGAGGAGTAGAGATGGAATACGCCCATCATGATAACTATAAAGTACTGCTTATTTGTATATATTGCCGTACTACTTCAATTCGAGAGAATCTTCGTAGCGAATCCAAATCCCAAACCGGAGAATACAATGGGATTGAGGAGGGAGCAAAGATTGTTGTGCATAATATTCATTCTATTAGGTGGTTAGACGGAATTGAGCTCCATATTTGCACATATGCACAGTAGCTACACATATACAGACATTATAAAGAGAGTGAAATGTGTACAATGTGGCTAGCTATATGATTATAGATCCAGACTGTGTTCTAATAATGTAGGATGATGTTGTTTGAAGTTGGAGTTTGACGTACGTACATGGTCGTGGATTTGGAGTAAATCAGTTCGGGTGTGATTTGGTTGGTTGCCCTGATTTTCTTTGCTTTCCTCTTCCGTTCTGTATTATGTTCTCTGTTTCGGTTCAGTTCGGTCGGTTTGGTTTGGTTCGATGCTACAAAGTTCTTTGTGTCAACTTAGAAGAGCAAGAATGAGACTCGGGTCCTGCGTCCATCCTGTTTGGCCCTTCGGGCCATTCCAAACTGTCACATGGACCCATCGGATGAAGAGCCACCGCCGATTTTGGAGTCCCCCATTCCTCCGCCTCCGACGTCATCCTGGTCAGAGCTATGTGGCGTGCTTCTTCCTCGGGGAGATAGGCCGCGGAAGTCCAGCTTGTACTAAATCAAACAATTCAACAGCCCGTATAGTTCCTCAGTTGAAAGGAGAAAACAAACATTCCAACTAACTCATTCATCATTCAACTTTCACACACACAGACAGACAGAGCACAACAGCTCAGGCCGCCTTTTACGCCGACCAGCCCTACATACTTCATAGCTCTTGCTCATATAGCTCTAATATACACAATAGGCTTTGGCTTCCTACACAACTCAATACAGGACATTTATAATAATCTGACTTGGCTTGCCGAGGCTTTAGCTCTACTCTTCACTCTGTTTACCTTGGCTTCGCTTCGGCTTACGCTCCGTCACAGCCAACACAACACAACACTACATAATACAGAAAGTAAAAGAGAGGAGTAAAGTAAGGGTAACTACTCTCTGTATAATAATAACACTACTTATATGCTTATATAACCATTACTGAATGCTACATGTGCTTACTGCAGCTACCACAACGCCAATCTACTCGTTTTACATAGATCTGGTTGCGAGAGAGAGAGAGCCGAGTCAGTCGCGGGAGGACTGGGTAGTAGGTACTAGGTCCATGGGTTCTGTGCACAAAACACAAAAACCCACACGAAGGGAACAAACAGAAAACAAACAACGTAACAAACAAGCTCTCACTTCTAATTGCAACAGGGAATACACAACACATAGCACTTTCAATCACAATTAGTCTATAGGCACATAGCACGGCACCTTTCTCCCCGCCTTTCAAACAACTTTCTCTCCATTTACGATTAACAGCAAAATACATCATCATAATTAACACTAAAAATCTCGATCAAATCAGCCAGCTGACAATGAGCGCCGTGGGTAACTGACTTTGGTAGTTTACAACATTTCGTACCCACCATACTTACTTACTTACGTCTGTAAATACATAACATGTCAAAATGTTTTCGCTTTTGACTGCCACTTTTTTTCCACTCTAGAGCTATAAATTAAAATTAAGACTTTTACGAATACATTTTTAGTTATAATTAATAATACCTAGGTATATAAGTAGTGGAAATTATACATTACGCATTGCAATACTCACAGATAAAGCGACACACCATATAGAATATAGAGTCATAGTATGTTACTACTATCACTCTAACACTTATCTACGATAATACTCTAACACTCTGAGAACACAGTAATAATTACTCGCTAAACTCTTTATAGAGTTGATACACTATGGTAGCCAATTCCTATGACATAAGAACACTTGCTAATAATAATGGTACAATTAAAACCGCAACTGAAGACCAAAGAATAATGGTGTCATATAGAGCCGTGTCTCTTTCATTGCACTTTTTTACAGCACAAATCACAGATACACCAAAATATATATATTGCAAATGTGCACGATTACTGAAAAGCACTAATTTTTAGCTCGTGTGCTTATTGCGAATCTTTTTAGCTATACAATTAGTATAGATACATTTGGCTTGGCTTTACACGACAGTAAGTGAATGCTATATAGACTAATATATAGAGTACAAAATTAGGATGGAAAAGGACAGGACAAATGACATAAGGAGACCACTTCACTCAACGGAAAACTATTTACATTTGCACTAAAGATAGCTACATTCATTGAAAACAGATGATCAGGACAGTGACAAGGACAGCAAATGGCTCGAGGAAACACTGGACATTGTATCGTCTCGACTAGAGACACAATTTCGAGTTCATCACTTACATTTACATAATCTAAAAAACTTGGCATGATATTTCAGTCATTGCGACTTAAATATTGCTGTTGGATTTCTACTTGGATTTACATATTGTTCCTATGTGTCTTATGTCGAGTTGAATTTCTGTAGTTGTTCGTTTCCTAAAACCATATTTAATGTTCTTAGGATTTGGTTTCCAATAGTCTGTAGAGATGTATCAGTATTTGATCATGTCAGTATGTCTTAGCAAAAGAACTAAGAATTTTGTTCCAAAATTAAAAATGATACGAATAAAATAGTCAGTCCATGTTGGTGGTAATAAATATGTTAATGATGTTTAGCGCAAAATATCGGTTATCAATCTTATTTACGTTTATATTTTGATATTGGTAGTTAGTACTTAGTACACACAATACTACATACTGTACACACACTTGTACTAATAGACATACTTAGTTAGGATAGGAGAAGTCTAGAAATACACATCAACGTCACATCAAGAGCTAATTACCAATTTCCATGTGAGTCAGACATAGGCCACGGCTACACAATACCTTTTACTTTTACTATAGAGCGTCATGTGAAATAATTGGGCAGATGAAGCATCCGCTTCCTTCCAGTTCAGCTCCGTTCTATCTGTCATGAGTTTTTAGAACAGAACTTCCCTGGCCCCGATTTAACACTGACATTAACAATGACATGTGAAATTAATTTCCATTCCATATAACCACAGCACACCACATACCACTGCACCAAACCGGAGAATTTATCATACTATAAGTAAATGCCAACATTCATTTTAATACACAAATCCTCTCTCTCCACCACTCACACTCACTGCCCTGCTAGAGAAGTAGAAATGGAACAGTTGGTGAGTTATTGTAGAGAAGAGAAAATAGAGGAATTTCATCCGTGATTTCATTCAGGCATCATAATAAGCATGCTAAAGGAACATTAGTTTGTAGTTGAGCTAATGTTTACTAAATAGGAAAGCTTGTTAGCACAACAAAAGCCATACAACTTATTTGCTTTAAGTCCTAAATCACAAAGCCAGTAAGTAATACGGTCAGAAAAACTTGTGTATCTAAACCTAAACATAGTCATATGTTGGGAAATTGAATTTTACCAGCAAAATTCAATATCCAAGGCCTAGACACTATCTAAAATGAGTACTATTCTCAACATTTCCTGCTTTTACACTTCTAGATAGTTTAAGAAAAGTCTAATATAAGTATAAAGACACCTTTATAGCTTCTCTAATGGGCATAATAACATCGTTACGAATCATTTAGCATCCAACCATCACAAGTCAGAAGAGTAATGCAATAGGAAAATAATTTAATGATAATGTAGTACATAACCAAATAGATAAACTTCATCAAATTATTAACTCTGCTGTCAACAACTAAAACTGTATTCCATTTGGGCATTGCTACAGAGAAAATAATAATAATTTGCTCATCCTCTAACAACTAACAAGGAAACGAGTCTATAAATCCTTATACTTTTTGCTATTCCATATTTTAGCGACAGATTAAATTGCCAACGAAGTTGCTCACGCTGCGCTCTACCTTAACTCATTTATGTAAAGTAATAACATTTCTTAGGCTCATAGTAAAATAGTATACTCCTCCCGCTTACCTAGACATTCTTATTAGTACGAAAATCAGGAATTTCGTATTTGAATTTGATCGTGTCAATTAGGCTAATTACTCAAGTTGGAAGGGGATGGAGTAGAAGAGAGAACAAAACAGAGTGCACAACAGACTAGCATTAGGCAGTAGAGGCGGGAGAGTGGAGGATGCGGAATCTTTAGTATGTAAAATAAGTAAAAGTACTCAACGCAACGCAACTGACTGATTCACATCAGAAGAGAAAGGAGTGCTGCAGCCGGTGTGGTGCTAATAAGTACCTTTAATTCATTTATTCATTTCAATTGTGTCTAGCAAGTTACTCACAGGCGAATTGGCACGTAGTCTACATTAGCTTCTACTGGAGATGCCACACCATCTCACTCGTATAACAGAACCATTACTACACGAATTACTTAAGCAGCAGGCAGAACACTTACCTATGTAGACATATACATAGTGCCAGTCAGTGCCTCCTAATTCTACGACACCATCATCCTCTAATCAACTAAAATCTCTATGCGCTATCTAAACATACAGTCGGCACTCCATATTATACAATAGAAAACATATAGGTACTCAGATTATAAATAGGGATGAGAAAGGCAGTTTCCAAATTGCCTTCCATACATTATGCACGGGGACTGTGTCTGTCAACGCCATATAGACACACACCGACACTTGTATCCTCAGAATCTGCTATTTAGAATATTTTATTTAAATACTACGAAACAAATGATAATGAAATCGCTGAGTGACCCGTTGGGAATTAGCTACGCTACTTTTGCATTTCATTTCCACAAGGTGCTTTCTGTCTCATAATTTACATTGCTGGGAATTTGCATTATTAGTGCTATTGTTACAGTGTCGCACTATTCAACCACTACGACTGCTGCAACCTAGTATTTATATAATTTGCTGTGAATTTAACTTTTATAGTAGTTTTCCTTCAGATAGTGCAAGCAAAATTATTAGGCAAGATTTGCAAATATCTACATAAAGTAATTTTGTCCAAATTGAATCAAGAAAATTATTATACAATATCCATTTATGGTATATAGTGTGAGCTGATATAAAAAGAAAATATTTAATTTATGCAAAGTGTCTAATGCATTAGTATTTGTGATGGAAGATGTTTATCAAATAAATATAAACTCGCTAAGTATTCTGAGCATTACATTACGACGATTACTCTCTTCCCCACTCTCAACTATTTGCATTAGTCTAACTATAGATAAATATGCACAGTTCATTACATTACAGAAGAAGAGTGAGGAAGAGAAAGATGAGCGTCTAGTGTCTTCACCAGGGCAGGCTATAAATTATCTTTAGTACATAGTTTACTTTCGCCACACTCAACTCACTCAACTAAAGTGAAAGTGAAGAGCATGCGGCGATACGAGATGATGCTGTGAAAGCTATGACTTAGCACTTGCTACGTTAATACTTTTATAACAATATGAATAGCAGTTCTTAGGAAAAAAACGTATTGTGTGCATATAAAGCATAAGCCTACGATAGGAGAAAACACGTCTAGAATATTAAGTAGGACAACCTTTCATACAAATATTGTAGTCTGGTGGATTAAATTCAGCTAAAACTATATCCTTTATACTTGTCACGGAAATGCTATGCATAAGTAAGTAAATCTATGGCGAAAGCACGTAAAACTAGCACACTGCACCGAACAAAAACACATCCGCAAACACATCTCATTAAACATTCTTCGATTTTTACTCACATTTTTCATAATGTGTACAAGATACAATATCATATTGTAAGCGCATTGATTAAAAGTAGAATATTTTAGTATATAAATAGAAAATCTTAAGTTCTGTGGAGATGTGAAACGTGATGGTGATTGAATGAAGAGACTGTAGTGCATGTGAAAAGAAAAGTAGTGGTAACAAAATACGGCAAAGTTTTGTCAATTACAGTTCAATGTGCTTAGAACCCACTAGAATAGACGAAATTTTCTATTTAGTGTTAGTATATGGTAGTTGTAGTCTGACTGTTCTGATTAGAATCTGCAATCGTATAGGTTAGTAGTATATTATGTTATTGCAAAACTACTGGAAGTTTGTTTGTATTGTATCATCTTGAAAGTTTGGGGATAAGTATTAGAACTACGTGTACAACAGAACGAAATATGAAAGTTTGTACAAGGGGAAGACAAATTGAAAAAAAAATAGTTACACGAAACATTAGCAGTGTACTTCTGGCTAAAGAAATAAAGTAGTCAATAGCCAGTAAGTATTTACGGTACGGCGAAGAGGAAGAGGAATACCTACAGATGTGAATTGCAATTTGCAACACATTTTTACATTTAAATAGTATAGCGTAGTTAGTAGTTATGTATAATAAAATATACATGTTTGTAAGTACAAGGAGATAGTAAAGATAATTAGGCGAGAAAAAAAAAACTGAATGAGTAGTATGTATAGTTAGAAATATTTCACGGAGATATGGAGATCAGATAAAAAGGAATGAGGAATCATGCCAACTGTTCTGTTATGTCACACTAAGAACGTTTACAGTTTAAGTTAGTAGAGAAGGCTACAGCAAGGTAAGTGATGAGAGTGATGAGAGAGAGAAAGAGAACATACGAACGAATGAAAGAACGAGTCAAAAAAAGTTAGCCAAGAGGAAAAAGGGATGATTCCCAACGGGGATATGTGTCTGTACTACATCCACATAGAGAATAAATAGGTGCTAAATAAGAATTGAGTGACGACGACATAAATACAAGAGGAAGATTGACTAAAGAGATAAACACAAATGATGACAAGACATTACAAATAGAGTTCGTATTCCTACAGATTATCCTGTAGTAAGTAAACGGGTAGTGTATGCATGTATTTATTTCTATATACATACGAATGCATAACATGGAGAAGAGAAAAAATGGAATTGACAAAGACAATGAGAAGAAAGGAGACAGTAGATCCAAGGGAATTAGTGCAATCACATAAAATACTACGACTACTCAGACTATCTATCTTAATTACATTGACTAACTAAATCATTAACGAATAATGCAAGCTGAAAGAGTTTCTCTACTCGAACAAGGCATACGTTTTGTATTAGTCAACGGCTAGTAAATTGCAAACATCGGTACAGACAGAATGAGAGAGTAAAAGAGAGAGAGAATAAAAGCATGCAGAAAGTACGTAAGTATTTACGAGTGCTAGAATTTTATGTTAACTATAGACACTACATTGACAATGGCTAATAAAAGAGATTACGATGATAAGTTACAGATACAAATACAGAACAGACAGCTATACAAAATATCACTCCTGCTAGTATGCTCATCATAATTAATTATTGACTGCATGACTACAAATTGACAGCATGAGAAAAATTTCGTATGGATGGGCAACTCTACCTGTCGAGAACTTGGGCTATCACTCGATTGAGCTGCTGAAAGCATAAACTATAAAAAAAGATTGGAGTGATCAAAAATCCATTTTACGTCCATTCACAAAAATCCCGTAAGAATCATAGTCATCGAATGTATAAAATTAGGTACTCTAAAAAAGTATTTATGGGTAGGCTAAGTTTAAATGTAAAGGTTCAGTTATGAAAATTAGTTTTCCATTCTAATCACAAGATCTCTCAGTCCAGAGTCAGTCCGTCAGTAAATTCGAATGGATTGATTTGAATTGAGAGTTGTGTACTAACTAGGAAAACATTACGATTAAATCATCATCACATTTATGTATTTAGGTACAGTAAATAGGTAACATTAATTAGAATTAGTATTATCAGTTATGATTAGCTTATAGAGCGAGGAAATCAGTGGTGTAATTAGAAGGGACAGCGACAAGACAGAAAATAAAAGGGAAGATGTACATGTAAAGTAGGAGATTGAAGAGCTCAGAAGAACATTAACTATAAGTGGGGCGTAGCTCGGCTATCATAATTTATTACTGAACGAATTCCCAAGTGTCCAACTGTGAAGCCAAATAATAGAATGGAAATACTCGCTTGGCCTTTTAAAGCTACGCCCCTCCGATCCCACTCTAAATGCACACAATACAAATAGAGAGATACACGAAAAAGAAGAAGAAGAAAAAAAAGAGTTTGCTACGGAGGAGTTGTGTATTCGAGTGTAAACAGAAGGAGAAGGACTGTGGAACGTGACGTTAATGTCATGACTCTTGCACGAGTGCAAGGAACATCACATCAAAAATTAATAAGGAAACCAGAAGAGTAGAACAGAGAGAAAGGAGAAAGAGGGGAAAGGGCCAGATTGTGGAAAGCCTTTCATTTCCCTTTCACTTTTACTTTGCTGAATTTGATTTGAATGCGAAATCCAAATTCGGCTCTCTTTCTTCCCTGCACCTCAAATATTTTCATTGTTACAGAATTATTTCAGCTGTAAAAATCATTCGACTCAAAAAAGGCTCCGAAGATCATCTTTTACCTATATTCATGGCATTGTAAACTACTTACACTAACACAAATCCACCCAAAAACAAATGTATCACTGTATTCATTGCAATGGTTAAGGGAAAGGCATTTGATCACGGCTTTGCATAAAAATAAATGAGTTTTTAAATTAGATACCTAGTTTAGTAAACAAAACTCTACAGACTAATACTACCATGAATATAAATGCAAAGAGAAAGTCAAAATCATGTCCTGAATAATTTTCAAGGATTTACTTAGAACATTGATGCAAAGTACAAAAGATAAATAGAGAGAAAGGGAGAGAGAGCAAAATCGTATCTCTTTATATAGTCAAATTAATAATACTACTAGTAAAAGGACTACGACTACAAGAATATGGATTCAGAGATATTCCTTCAATATATAGACAGAGAAAGTTAATGAAGTCGACGGGGAATGCAAAATGGAAACGAGACCACATCACATAGGATTAGTACGGTTATAATAACGTATTTGTTATGCACACAAAAAGATAGAGAAAATGGTAAATTAGAATATTGAGAAGAGAGGCAAGAAAATACTTCGGAAAATATCATTAGTACAAATGGCAGGCTGCAGATATAGTAACTTTCCTATTAAATATAATGAAATGAAGGCAAGAAGTGAAGTGACTGGAATTAAGTAGCACTAAGAATAAAGGGAAGTTACCGTCTCAAAGCGAGAAAGGCCTAGGACTACGAAGACCTATACCTAAAACGACAACGTATACGTAGTACATACGATGAAAATTATTTGATACTCTATTTACGTCGGTATTCCTTTTGCCCTCGTAAGAAAATGTAAATTAAAACAAAATATCACTTTAAAGAATGATGTTATAGGTAAATAGGGGAAATTAAACCGTCTACATAAAGTCTGCACATTTTTAAAAGAAGTCGAATTTACGTAATGGCTGTTCTCCACTATTACAGTAAGTACTATGTCCACAATGGGATGCGAGTGACGAGTACGTTTGCCATGCCAGGGAAAGATAACTTGTGACTAGGCATATCTTATTTTTAGTTTTCTGTGCAGCTGTGTGTTCTAAAAGAGAATTAATGTAAAAATATATAGGTAAGTTCTTTTTATATCTTCTACTATTGTAGATAAGATTTTTGATTGGACTACTTTTGTATACATAACTGAGTGACTGTGAGTTGGGAGAGAGAGAGATTCATGAGATGAAAGAGATGTGTAACCGTAGAACTAAAGAAATTGAAGATATTTACAAAAGAAATGGAGATACTAATACAAGAAGAGAAATGCGTTGAGTTGAGTTAAGACCGAGAGTTTAGCGAAAGATAGAGAGAAAGGAGTAGTGGTAGTAAGAATAAGGCATTGGCAAGTCAAGAAGATAGGAACAGGCAAATTGCTCGGAGAAAAGTCAAGATGAGAAGAATACGAATAAAATATCTTTAAAAGAAAAGGAATAAGACAGTGGGATGTGATGTGGTAGGTATAGTAAATATAGGAGGAGATGTAGTCACTACTATTTGCTTTCAACTCGATTTTCTTTTTTCTTTTTTACGTTTGGTTCCTTGTCTGTGAGTGAGCGAGGATGAGAAGCGAGTGCATTTGAGCAACGCCCGCCCAACCACGATCACAATATCAGTTCAGTTATGTATACAGAATATTTATAGAGAGGAGGGAGAGAGAATATTTTATATTGGAGGAAAAGAGCGAAAAATCATGGGAGGCTAACCGAAAGTAATGCTGCTCCACCTTAGTAGCGTCACGTTCTTTTAAGTATACATCTTATGAAAATATCCTACTTGAGTATGTATCTTTCATAGCCATTCAAAGAGATCATCATACTGTCAATGGAATACTCAAAAGACAGTATAAAAGTATAAAACGACATTTTACGGGCAAAATTACATACAAGCTACTGTATCACTTTGCATTGCATCAATACTTTGTTCATGTTCATGGTCCTTGTGGCTTGGCATGGCTTTGCATCCACATCTGATGCATGCAATTCTTCTGTGTAGCACGCTATCTTCCTTAAGACATGACATGACATCCCGCAAATGGCAAAAGTACGTAAAACTAAAGTGCTTACTGTTATTATATAGCTTGTACTTTCAATGCAAGGCAACGGCTCTTTTTATTACCAGAATAGATTTTTTTCATAAAAACCTGAAAACTACAATGCAATAGTTAAACTTTCCAATAAAAAACTTCTTTCTTTATCCCACACCATTGTTTCCCGCTCACAAAACCACTACTTTCTTTTTTTTGACTCTCTGATCTTACCTAGTTCTTTTTTGAAAATAATGTCATGTCTTTTACAGTCCCACTACGTTTTTGGTAGTTTTCCAGTTGCATCAGTAAAGTGTAATAAGTCAATCGTAAAACACGAGAAATACTTTTAATTTAGTTAGTCTCCTTGATTCCAACAGAATTCAAAAGTTTACTTTCTACACTCGTGCAAAGTTAAAAAGTCTAAAGAAGTGTAAAAGTAACGCGTTAAGACAACAGCAGCACAGTCTTCCGTTTACAAATAAATAATTTAACGTGGATGGAAAGATTTCAAATAGTTTTGCATGACACGCCATGACAGACACAGCACAGCTTCCTTCACACTCATTAATCGCTAGTTAGTCTTCCGTATGACAAGTTAAACATAGTAATTAGTATCAGAAGAAAGCTGCGGAAGATGCCAACGAGCGAGTTGAGTTTTGCTGACTCATGTCACGGTGTCATAATTACAGAACTATATAGGTACCTAATCTAATAACCAAAGCAAACTAAAGAATATTAATGAGCTCCTGCTACCTGCATCATATCAGAATATATTAAATAAAATATATTATACTCAACTAATCCACTAAAACGTGTAGAAGTCAGCAAGGAGAGAGAGAGATAGATGTACGTTTATTTATTTACAAGTGGCATGGCTTGACTTGCTTTTGGCTACACAGCAGGCTCCTACTCTAATTTATTAGTTAAAGATAAAAGGGAGTGTATATGGGACGACATGATATGACATGCCATGACATGACACGACTCTAAAATAAAGTACAAACGATTTCGTTTCATACTTGAAGTGACTACAAAATTATTACAGGATAGATACTAGTTACACGTGTACATACATTTTAGTAAAGATATAATTTAATCTTACATACCTAAGTAGTTTAATAATATAGTTAAGATGTGTAGTAGGTACGTTACTTACGTACATGCTTTGTATAGTAAAACTATGAAAGAGTTTGAAACGTTTTTGGGCAGAGTAGTAACGTAGTGGTAAATAGAAAATTCACTGTTGAATGAAACTGAAAAGGAAATGGTTAACGAGAAGTGAAGCTTGCAAAATAATGGACTTACTTTGGAGGCACATTCAAAACAGGTCGTGACAACTTTGGAGATAACATTCATGAGGTTCTTCGTCTCCTGAATCACAGAGTCAACTTTGGTGAATGTGGCTGCTTTGCCCACAGTAGGATTTTTAACGGTGAACTGAAGTTGCTGGACACGTGAGGGAACTTCGTCCACTTTCTCCGACAGTCCTTTCTTCTCTGTACTCGTAGGCACCTAACCAGAAAAATGTCATTATTTATTATTTATTGTCAACATTTCAGATGTCATGTCACTTTTCTATCTAAGTGATTCAGTTCTGAGCTCTCCACCATCGCCCAGAACATGTTTCTTCCCAGCATGCATGTATATCTAAGCTCGTGAAAACAAGATTCCCCATTTCAATCTAACCACACACAGAAGAAAGTGAGGAGAGAGAGAGAGAGAGAGAGCTAGAAGGAAGGAAAAGCACAATCGTGATTTATTAGAGCATCACTAGTAAGTAGCTTAGCTTCTCAGCAGTAAAAATGATTAAGACAGGGAGAAAATCCATAATGGATTGTATCGCAAGAGTGTGGCAACTAAGTAAGGTGCTAACCGTGTAGGAAAACTGTCGGACGACTTTGTAGAGCCTATTGGCTTCTTCTGCAAAGTACTCTGCTTGGGTGAAGAGATCTTGAGTGGTTTTGAGTGGGCCTTCTCCCCGAGTAAACTGATACATATTGTAGGCCATGTTGGACATGTTTTTGGCACGGCGCACAATGTCATTGTCCTCGTCATTTAAGTTCTCCTCTCCCCATTTCTCCGCCTCAGCCTCCAAATCTGACGTGAGGAGTTTCATCTCTAAACCGCTTTTTGCGATCTTCGCTTGCTCCTGCAATATACATATGAAATAAGGACACATATACATAGACGTCCTACACCAAGGTTATATGCTCCGATGGAATCCAACATTAATGTGATGTAATGTGACGTAACTTCGTCAGAAAGGGAGCGGAGCTTTAGTGCTAAAAATGTATTTATACACGTGAAAGGACATAAGGTTAACGCTTAGGCTAAAGTTTTTTGAAATCTATTGCTTTCCCTCACTACTCCAGTCATGAAACATCCTTTCAATTCGCATCCCATCCCGTAAACGTACAATCAACTAGTGACTTTTGATAGACAAGTGTCTTTTTTTCCCTTCCCAAGACCCATTTATTATACCCAAGGAGGCACTTACAGAAAAACTATCTCTGCTCCAGTCAACAATTCCCTACTTCTTCCCTGGGTTACATTTTATTTGCACTATCGCAGCAGCATTGGTTGTCGATGAATATAAAAGGGTAAGGCATAGCACAAGAATGAGTGGAGGACTTACCTCAGAGTCTAACTTGACAGCCTTCAAAGGCTTTTGTGTTGTACCGTGTTTCTGTAATGAAAAAACCAAAATGTTAGCTTTATTCTCTGACATTTTCCTTTCTACGTCAATTTTCTTTCATTATGAACATCTTCAGACTGTCGGTTTCCTATTGTAGATACACGATCCCTTAGAATAAGCCAGTTACTTATTGTTCAACATTAACCAATAAACCAAATCTCGCTTCTGATTACACAACTAAATGGTTTAACTATCAATTTCACCAGCAAGTGGAAATTGGAAAAGAGAATAATTACATTGTGAGAAAACTTGGACAAGTGTTGTAATAAATGAAGATGGAAATGATTTATCACTTACCCCTGGCCTCGGAAGAGACATATATGTCTGTTTTTCACTATTTTGAGTTTGATAAGCGTCTGTAATCTCAGTGGTGAGTTGTTGAATGTCGTCCATAAGCGCGAACCACATATCGACAAAAACTTCAAGGTTCTCTTTGGCAATCTTCGATGTGGGATTTGAACACAGAGTTCGGGCCGCGACGGCAAGTTGAGGACCGTAAATTTTTAAATTTATTTCTGCATACTTGGACTGGACATGAAGGGAATCTGTGGGACTAATGTGGCGAAGAAGTTTACAAACCTAATGAGAAAAGGGGTTTTTATGTAAAAAATAGTAATTTGGAGTTGTATATAACTAGCCATGTAAATAGAACGAGAGAGAAGCTAATGGTACAATATGTGAAATGCAAATCATCATCCTGCGGGTTTTAATCACTAACAAAAGCAAAGGATATAAAATATGTGCTAGTTAGTGAGCACTGAGCAGAGTCAACATTTGAAAAAAGTAGCGAGACATTGCAATTATAACCACCACAGAAGACTTTTTGGGTAGTAATGATAAAGTACCTCTTGTGAATGCTCTAGATGCTCGTTAAAACTATCGGAAACTTCTTCAAGGCGGTCACCGTCAGTGGTTAGAGCCGTATTTCGGAGAACATCAACCAAGTCTGAGGATTCTTTCGAAGAACGAATCATATCCGAAGCCTGGCATTAGACACACAAAGAGAAAAATAGATGAGACTAGAGAGAAAAGTTTAATGAGTAGTGTATGGGCTCGTTAGGGTGAGTCCGAATGGCTCATGAGTGCCAAATAAATCTTACTTGTAAAAGGGCCGTTTCCTGAAGTTGAGCTCGAAGTTCATGAACAGATTTAAGCGTGCCCTCAATCGCATGCTCCAGCTCAATAGAAGGGCTGTCTTTCTGCTCTTGCTGTCATTGCAATTGATTAGTTCCCAGTAAATGTCAGTTCGAATATTATTTCACATCATTATTCCACCATCAAGACAATCAAAATCAGACTCAATAGTGTCAAATCAATGAAATTGCAAAGGAATAGCAGTCAAAATAAACCAAAACACTGATATCTCACAGAATATCTTATACGAGTCTATTGAATTTACTGCTCCACAGACTAAACCAAAAGATTTCCGCTACCAACTAACTGCCTCCATTATTATTGTCTATTTACGTATACTGCAATTACTATTATTACTTCACTTCACTGACTTCATCTACAATTATATTGATAATAGTAGAATTCTGACATAAAGAGTTTTATAACACATTTACTACTAAACTAAACCATTCTATAAAAAGTGACAGCACATTTATAGTTTTTTTACTGATGATACTATTAGTAGATATCTCGACTGAGATAGTTGTGGCTACTGACACGGAAAAGAATACTCTAATAATAACTCACTCACAAACATAGGCATCTACCTACTTAGAGCAAAAGTTATAAATTCGATCACAAACCCAAACATAAATACTAGGATTTTTTACATGGACGATATAGCAGAAAAAATATAGAAGCTACATAATACATGTGAATTAGTTCACGAGAGAAATGAACCAAGAAGAAAATAGCGAAAGTAATATCGAACATGCCATAATATAGTATCGATACCTACCTATCTTTCTACTTATACATACCTACCTAATAATATATTGGCCTAACTTGAGCAGTAAAGTAATGTACCTACAACAGCTCATAACTAGCTAACAGATAACACGTACTACATCTCATCCTTATATATTATATGTCTTGTAACTCTTTAGAAATATCAAAGAACATATAAGAAAAGTAAAAAAGTTTTACTTGAGTGAGTCCAACTCGGAGAAGTTGGTTCAGCTGCAGTCTGACTCGATCACAGAGGAGTAAAATGTTCTCCCGATGCTCGTGGGTAGTGTACGCGGAATCAGTAAAGTCCTGCCAAATCACCATCATCATTATCATCATCATGAATCATATTCAGTAGTAGTAGTAGCGTTCTCTGTGTGTAACTACCCTTCCATGTATCTATATGTACATAGACATCACACAATCCACTAAATTCTCGTCTTAGATTTTCTACGGACAGTAGAGCTCAAACACTCTTCTTCTTTTTCGTATATCTACCTTCTTTGACTACATCACCTAACCCCACATAATAATATAGATGCTTACTCCATGATGTACATATATACATAGTGACATTACCGACAGGTAATAACAGAAGAAAAGTTTAAAAGGAAAATAGTAGAGGAAAGTGAGTCGATAAGTATAGCGTTCTCTTTGCTTTGGTTTCCTTTACATTACTTTGGAAGGAAATTCCTCTTTTGCTCTCTTGTTACTTTGGGCTTTTGTTCTAAATTCAATTTGCCTTTGATGGTATTTTCTCATTATCTTTAGTTAATCGAGCCTAAACTAAATTAGACCTTTGTCTGGAAGCTATATACGCTAATATTCTACATCAGAATATCATGTTGAACCAAAGGAAAAGCAAACCAAAGGACCTAGCTTACTGGTAGAAATTAAAGAAGAGAGAACCACAAGCACATATTACTTAATAGAATGAAGCCTAAAACATTTTCTTTCTTCTATGGCAGTTATAACATTATAAGAGCGAGAGCGAGAGGGGGGCCAAGGAAAAGAAAGCATATTTATTGTTCGTCCTTAAGTAAACGTATGCACACTGCGTATTCCCAGTTGTGCAAATAAAAGTTCTATTACTAACCACTTGTCTAAATGTATCAATATCCTTTCTTAAGTTAAAAGTACGTTTCTGTAGATTTTCTGCTTGAACTGTTCTTACACAAGGCGTACCACTGTTCCTTTTCATTAAATCAGAGAAGCTCAACTTTCTCTGACCATATCCTTGTTACTTATATGATTTATAAGTAAAAGGTGTTTGCTTACTAGTACCTGGCTCTAGTTTGCTTTCCAATTCACAGACGATGAGTTTTATGTGTTTCTCTGTCGTTTAGCGCAATTTAGTCCTAACGATAGTAGTTTCGTATTAACATGGATATCCTATTTCCTTTGCACATCACATCCTCCACAATGCACTTTTAATGAGTTTCCTCATTTGTTCTACTGTTACAATGCTTTTATGCAAGCCTCTGCATACACGTATCTCTCACAGAAAAAAAATCTAAGCGTGCAAGCATAAAAAACACCATTACCTCAAAGACGATATGAACCACTTACAGACGACGACGGATATATATGTAAATGTATTTATAGAAAGTGTATACAAATCATATACACACTGCAAAAAGTATTTCATTGCTATTGCTACTACAGAAAAAATACGTCCTAACGATAACTGTAATGTAATATACGTGCTTATCTTATATGAGCCACTTATAGATTCAGACTTGAGTATTGTATTTCGGCTATTTCGTCATATGGTCTTGTCGTTTCTAATAATATTCCGTGTGTATACAGTTTATATTTGTATGTAATGTACGCAAGTGGTATTCTAGTCTCTGTATTTTTGGACAGAGAAAATGATTTGAATTCCGTTCTGTTTCTGTTGCAGAGCTATTATTTGCATCAGTGTGTGGTTGGTTTCATATTTACAGGATGCCTTCCACTCTATCTACCACAGAGTATTAGGAATAGATATTGGTATAACTATATAGTGTATGAGTAAACATGTATGAAGGATATAGTAGTAGTGGCAAAGTAAGTAATAGTATAGAAAACAGAAGTGAAAAGAAACTGGTGTTTGGTACAAAGGCTGAGTTCTGTACAGAAAGAGATTTTTCTTGGCTATTATTAGAAGCGATGATCTTTGCCCTTTAGGTTAACTGACTAGTTCAGCTGTTTGTAATGTGATAAGTGGGGAAATTTTGTGATGCGTGTGAAGGGGAATGTGTGAAAGTGAAAGTGAAGTGAAAGTTAGAGAAATGAATTGAGACTTTACTTGTATTCTTTCTAGGATGAACTCTAAGGATGCCGGAAGCTGTTGTCTGGCTTGTGGTCCCACAAATGTCATTTTGGTGACTTCGACTTGGTCGAGGAAGCGCTGTAAGGAGGCGCTCAAAGAATGATTCCCTTCCCAGTCGTCCTGCAAGTTCCGAACAGAATTCATATTATACTACAGAACACAGAACTACCGAATTGAAAGCTGCCTTCTTGGCATGCATAAATATACACTGCTATACACATAGGCTAGCAACTATAGATAGTTAACTCACTTTACACACAATTACATTCGCATTATTATCTACTTAAGTATTTAATGATGCTTAAAGGGGGAAATCCGGCGATAAGAGCCCAAATACAGCATCCTTTTAACTCATGTCAGAATGACACTGGACCGGGAACAGTTTTCCTTTCTCCCTCCACAATAGAAAATGTATTTTCTTGATCGTCTTGACGTTAGTCGTCGGAAGGAGACGCCAACGACGGATCTACTCATTTTAATGGAGAAAAATATAGGGAACGGAAACGAACCTCTTTGGATTGTCGATTGGGCAGAGAAGATGAGGAAGGACATGCGACAAGGGCTGCAGCCGAGTCAAGGACTCCGTCTTTCACAACGTAGTGAATCAGGTCCATGGCTCGACGCATTTGGCAAAATACCGTGTCACGATTTTCACGTGCAGATGCACACTCCGGGTGTCGCAAACAAGTCTGTCCATAAAAGAAATTACTTAGATTTCTCTTCCATATACACCTAAAGGAACTCTGTATCTCTAGAATGAACAACGATACGTGAGCTATGAATGAGTTTGTATGGAAATCCTAATAAACAGTCAAACTGTAATTTCCTCCCAAGTTCCTCTCCATGTTATCACTGAATTAGAAATGTGTACACGTAACGTAAGTGTACCGCCTCCGTCCGTACGCTACAGTATCTTTAGCATTTAACAGACACACAGACAGAATAACACAACTCTCTACTCTTCGTTTGATCGTTTACATTTAGAAAATACAAAATAAATAGCCCACTTCCATAGAAAGTACAGTGCTATAACCATAAAGCCCTTTTACAATATGGATGGCACTACATTAAAGCTCAACTGTCATTGTTTGTAGACGAGGGAGTAGGCAGTAAAAACTAGAATAGTACATTACGACTACGTTTACAAATGTCTGTTGTCTTTTCCAAAGCTAACATAGAACATTAAACAGGAGCGTAAGGTAAGATCTTTATATTCAATTTAAAATGTTTCTTATCTTTGCAACGACATGGTACAGCTCTTAAAGCTTTTAAATGAAAACTGACAAATTGAAGCCGAAAGAACTGTCGTCACTTAATGGGAAATTATAGTTCTTTACCTACTTCAAACTCTTAACACGTAATGATACTTACTGCCACACAGTCACACAACTGCTCTGCCTACTTCACTACATTGCTCTCTTGTCATTTGGCAATAGCTTACAATTTGCAATTCTAAAACGTATCTCAAAACATTAGAAAATGAATTATTATGCATCAATACAAATATTCTTTCTTTCAGGCACGACCCCATTATATGCCCTGTTCGTATATACCTACTAGGTATACCACTACAGATCAAAATTCCTAAATTGTAGGGCGATGCGACATTTTTTATCATATAGACAATGATATGTAGCATAAATATGATGATGTTAGATCCTATATTATTATATCTTATTACTTAAAAGTTCAGTAGAGGATACATTTGGGTTACTTAAGGAAGATTAAATAAAATATTTACACTTTGCAACTTTCTATGTTTGTATAGGTGAGTGACGAGTCTGACGAGAACTTCGTTGTTGGTAAGTGATAGAAACACAAGAAGTAAATAAGCAGCATACCTTGGCAGAGGTGAGGAGCATCATTGTGGAACGTTCGAGAACATGGCGGGCAGCTCCCATTTGAGCTCTACGTCGCTCATCTTTGAGATCAGCTTGTCTGTCACCTGTCAGCTGGGCTAACTCCACCATCTCAGTCCCAAATTGACTAAATGCTTTCACGAACTCTGTGAAATTACTCACCGACTCTAACCGTGTCAATGTGTTCACCACCTATACGGAAATATCATCAGCAACAAAACAACATTACTGACTTATATAACAGCTTTCAAACTTCCTAAGACCATAGTACTTCTTCCCTTCCAACAAATTATCATTTTGTAACTCGACTCGAATAATACACCAATATTCTGATGCTTTTCATGCATTTGAGATTAAATATTAAATATCTGTAATGTAGGTGCTATTGGTTTGATTTTTGAATGAAAAATTGAGAATGTGATAGCATAAACGAATGCCATCACACGAAAGCTATTTCATAGAGCTATGAAACTTATCACAATAATTTTGATTATGGAAACTGTGAAAATGGCATTTAGCGGTAATGCGATAAGTGTACATCTATCATGTATTCTTATACTTAAGCTTATTATCCCACCAGATATGACATGTAAACGTCGTTCGAATCCAGTGCTTCTAATTATTTTTCTTTGCTAATTACAAGATTTTTGTTACAATTTCTGAAATTACAATTTCTCATTATTGTTAGTAATTCATAGCTTCCTGCACCTATGCATTTCATTGGGTATTACAAATTCAATGTCAATGTTCAAAATAAGTTTCAGATGCTGCAGGAAAACTACCCTAAATCAGAGCAGACAAAACAGTTTTAGACTTTACAGAAAAAAGACTTGTGTCTATTTCAGTTTAAAAATAGGCATAATATGTTTACATGCGGTTGAGAAAGATACAGTAGTATTTATTATTCAACAAGCATCGAGAGACTGATCTGCGTAATGCAAAGCACACTATACTACAAAGTTTCATTGCAACATTGGCGAACATGTTGAAATAAACATTTGCTATAGTAGTAGTATCTCTAGTATTTTTTAAGAGAATCACTTGCTACAAGTGTGCCCGATTCTATTGATGCGTTCACATTGATATAGTAGAATGTTATTTCGTGAAGATGCATAATATATCTATATACTTATATCACATCCTTTAGATATCTAGTTAATATGTATGTATGTATGTAAGTATCTATGAATTGTATTTACTATCTATTCTAAGAATGCAAATGTAAGTAAGTATAACAAGTAAAGTATTGACCTATCTCGAGCGCATCAAAACGACTTTATCGTAACGTAATAATAACAGTTGGAAAATAGATTAGAACTAAAGTGGGTTTGTGGTTAGCTAAGCATACAAGTGCTACGTGCAGTTAAATATAAGGGATGAATGTAGTTTAAACACTAAACAAACTATGGCTAAGTACGTGTAGTATAGAGAGAGAATAGTTAACTTATGATCTGTTGTCTATTTTTAGGTAAGGAGAGGATCTACAACACAGTAGACTAACGACAAGACAACAGGAGGTTAAAATGCACATGTAAATCAAAGGAGTGAGTGTGCATAGTGTTTAAGAGAGCACGTAAGTATTTAAGTAGTAGGAAGGAAGTATAGGTATAAGTATAAAAAAGGATACCTTGTCCTTGGCCAGGAGAAGTTGTTTTACGACGACACTGTCAGCGAGAAGAAGAACGCGAGTGACGGCAGCAAGGAGACAACGAGCGGCTCGAACCATCGCAGCCCGATCAGTTACAGCTCTAGGAATAATGTGACCCTGTCCATCCACTCCTTCTCCATTGTACTCACACAATTTCTCTATTGTCGTCCCTAATCCCATTAAACATTATTCCTCGTTTAATTAAATTTCAGACAAGAGCAACCAATGCATTCACACACCATCCACATCATCATCCTCCCAAACATAACTAAACTACTTCCACCACCAAAAGAACAGAAAAGAAAGTCGTTGCCGCAACTAATAGAAGAGGGCCAGAACAAAAGAAAATTATTTTGGGCTCCGTGTGTCCGCGACAGCAAATTTAATTAATGATTTTTCATAATGAATGTTATGATGTTGCGGTACTACTTATTTCCTCCACGCCACAGCCTTACACTTACACTCCCTGAGATGAATTCATTAACAAACTTCCCTTTACTTATTACAACTACTAAATATTGCCACCAACTAATATCAATTGCCTCCCAGTGCAAGCCTAACTTATTGGTTTGCCCTCATTTCACTTGTTTTCGCCTAACGCTCCTTTTCAAATCAAGATGTTTCGCCTGAACTAACTCTCGTCATGCTGATATTGCAATTTTTGTGCGTGGGAAAATGATACAGTAGAGGTCTCGTTACTTATTTCTTACTTACACAGTTTAATTTGATATAGAAGCATCTTACAACAGATGAGAAAGGGGTCTATTTTAATATGTTTAGTAAACATATTTAACTAGATAGTCTATATACAAGAGTTTAGAAATGGTTTGTGTATATTGTAACTCACATTTAATTTGAATGCATCATAGGACTGCTAACCAAAGAATATATATCACATAGAAGGCAGGAGCAGTAACTTAACTACTAACAAACAATGTCATCCTCAACTGGCGAAAGATTTATTGATAGTATTTCTGTGAGTGGTATATAGGATGTGAATGTTAGAGTAAATTATTAGTTTTAATGAAAGTTTTACTTGGCCCGAACGGGATTCCAGCGAGGAGAAGGAAGGAGAGAGAGAGTGAGAGAGAGAGAGATAGAGTGATAAGGTAATGAATACATTCACACACACACACAGGACATTCTTATCTGTAAGGAGAGTGGTAAATATAAATATTTATAGAAAAAGAGTGCGAATGGAGAGAGAGAGAGTATTTCCTGAGCAGAGGCGGGCGGGCGGGAGTTGCCCGAGTGCTAATGTGGACTACAGTACAATGTGTATCATGGGACGGAATAAATAATTGAGAGAGTCGACCTGCAGCCCTGGCCTCTTGACAAGCAGCATACATTTGAGGTCGAATATCATCACTATCATCTGCAATGGCTTCGCCGACAGTCACAAACCGCTCCACGGCTACATTGACAGATTGTCCAACACGAGAAATGGCTCTAAGAGTTCGGTCTGAACACAATGATCGCTCCTTGGCAGTGACCAGCGTCGTGATCTGCAAAAAATCGTAAAACACAAAGGTTCATGAATTACTCAATCAAGTCGGCCTTATTGCTCTGGCCTATCCTCTCCCAGGATCTCTCACATCTCTATATTATTTTCCTTGGCTTAGCGGCCCTTCCCTTGGCACACACTTCCATTCCCAACCAACAACCAACTTTTTCTACTTCCCCACTCCACTCCAACTTTTTAAGCTTTGACATTACACTCACGACGACGACAGTCATGAGAGTGAAACTTACTTTATAGTATTTAAGAAACTTTATATATGGATGTACATGGTTAGATGCTACATGCATATACGTTCCTTCTGTGACAATATCGTCTAAAAGTCTTTGTAGATGCTGCCTACTTAGAGAAGGTCCTAGTACTTGGTCCGTAACAGCTGCACTGCATGTTTCATTTGCTTTCACTAAAGCAGCTCCTATTCTTATCTATAGTTCTTAAAGTAAGTATTTAAGTACCTCCTAAGTAACTTATCCTTGTGTAAAAGAAAAGAAATTACAGACCGCTCTCTGTGAAAGCAAACTACTAAATAGACAAAAGTCAGCAAAGTCAGCGCTGTTCACTCTCCAGTCTCCCTTTGTGTATGCATTATCCAGCACCACATACTTATACTAACTACAGGAAAAGCCAGCTCTAAACTCAACCAGCTTTATCCGGGCTAAAGGAAATAAAATGACGTGCAAAGCCTTCTTGTGTGCACGACATAGCAGTAAATATATAATCGCAATTGGACGACTCATACAAACAGATGCTTCACTACTACGTAGCGTACGTACCTAACAGCTCTCTTTTAGTTCAAGAGCATTTGCTGGAAAAGGGAAAACAATGGACTTTCTCTTTATCTTTTCCATTTTAGCACAACTATTACATCTAATATCAGCCTATCTCTTTGCCCTAACTCCTTTCAGATGGCTTTGTTTGTGGTTTGATGAGGACGATGAAAGTGTCTCTAGAAATAACGTTCACTTTCCACCAATAAACAAGGTTAAGGTTGATTTAGCTTCATTTTCCTTTTCTCTATATAGCTCTAGTCTACATTCCTAAGGATTCCTTTACACCTCTACATTAACTTGACCATATCAGACAGAGAAAGTCTACGGAAATTTCCAAATACTAAAAACAAGTTAGCAAATAGTTTCATCCAAGCTTTACAGTCACTGAACTCAACGGGCTAAAGAGATAGAGAGAGAGAGGGAAGTCAGGGCAGCCACCTACTAATTCTGTGAACTGCACTTTGGTTTAGTTAGAGTACTTATGTACTCTTCTCCACTTCGTACTTTACTAGTAGGGACTATGAAGCTACTACTATGTAGATATTCACTTATGTAGTTAGCAAAAGTTGGCTCCTGGCCCACATCTCATCCATAACAATGTTAACAAGACTGACAGATAACGGAGAATTGAGATACCTTACAAGTAAGTCTTTTATCTTATTAGTTTTGTATACATGGACTCTACGGAGTAATGAAGAGAAAGTGACACGGGCCACGGGGATGTAAGCAGCCTTCTCGCTTCATTACACCTATGTCTATTGTGTATCTACTTCCAAATAAGCACAGTGCCTACCTAGTACATACCTACTTCATCATCCTTCTTTCCGTAATGCTAAATAAATTCCAAATCCCTAGACCATTTCTAAAAGCAATATCTATCAACCAGTGAAAAGTTTCATGCATTCTAAGCAAACATACAAATATCCTGCGAACAAACTAATTAACTTATTCTTGTCAACAATTTAATATAGAAAACATTGGAAACCTCCTTCGCTTCCCAAAATAGGCGTAAACAGAAATTTTATATTTGTGCACTTCATCAATTACTCAACCACTAATTTTTGTCAGTTCCACAGTTATCTTAGTTATCTTAGAGATACGAAATTGTATTGACACATGAAACCGAACCAAAATGTCTCGATGAGATAATACAAAATTGAATTTTAAACATATACGGCAAATTAATAAATATATTCTGAAATGGAAGAAAAACACTGAACTCGACAAACACAATGACACACTGTAAAAGAAAGCTTGAGAATTTTCAATTATGTACAACAATCAGATTGCACTGCAGGTTACCGGGTAATGGGAATGCAGGTTACTATACCTAATTTTGAAATACTCTTGAACAGAACGGAATAAGCTTATGTTTTTCGCCCTCGAAAATAGAAAATTTTGCATCTATCCTTATTAAGGATTCAATTTGAGGGAACTACTCTGACAGGAATGAAAGCAGCTATAGCGTAAGTAGCTTCTCTCGTAGAAAATAATAAAATTATGACTGGAAAATAAGAGTATACCTAAGAGATGATTTTCGGAATAGCTCTGTTATGTTGTTTCGTTTGGGAGTTGATAGAGCCCGGTGGA
>JABASI010001224.1:0-26986 GCA_019776505.1 Tomocerus nigrus
ATTTAATCTGTATCCAATTCAATATTAGCGGTTGAGGATGCTTCACCAGAAATTACTTGCGAAACTATTATGAAGAGAATTCTGCAGAGGAACATTATTGCATTTTTCATTACAAATATTCCATCCATCAATAACAAAATATAATGTAGGAAGGAATTAGACAAGAATGGGTCATATAGATTCCTTCAAAGATTTATGCTGAATTATATAATCACGTAATTTTATTTCGAGACTTGTCATCTGCTAATTCGATTGCAATAGTCATTCATCATCATCAGTGCGATTTTTTGAGAGTGAAAATTTGGAAATGATAGTAGGGTCAGAATTATTTGAGAATTATTATCTACTTTTTACATCGTCCAATTAAAATAGGCATCTGTAAAAAACTTATTTAGGTTTCATGCTACAAATATTACAGAGAAGAGCTTCCAGACTCCTCTGAAATATGTTCTTGAATAGTTTCTGGAATTTTGAGGTTATTTTTATTGTTGGAAAGACGAGAATTAGAATTGCGATTCCGAATGGTTAAAGGACGAAGATTTTGCTGATAGTAGGAGGCTGGAGCAGTGTCATAGCGCAGCTCGATATTTTGACTATGATAAACATTGTACTCCTGTTGTTCAATACAGACACGGTCTTTGCGAATTTTAGCTGGAGCAGAATGAGGAACACAAGGTGGATGCTTCTGAAGATGTATCGGATGACTTGGAGGTTCACTCTTGCGATGAAAATTATTACAATAATTTGTGCATCCCTTTCCACGTGCTGGAAGGAATTTTCTTTTGGGGCGATAACCATAATCTCTTACATTTTCAATACTCCGATCTTCACATTGTGCGTATTCATCCACAGTGGGTGGATAAATATCCCCAGGACCTACTTGGAAACCTTCCTCGCAACATTCTACTCCATTATAGCCTATTCCTTCGGATTGAATGCATTCATCGTTAGTTGGGCATCCTTCAGATTCACAAAAGGATTCACACGATATTTTGCCATTATCAATCTCATGCTCATACAAAACATCCCAAGGTTCTTCTGGCTCCGAACACACTTCGTCATGAATGAAATGATCTTCCTCGTCGCACTGAACAATATCAAACTCCTCGCTATCATTTAATTCAGCTTGAAACCCAGCATATTTTTGTGATTTGAAAAGAATCTTAGCCATTATTCGGTAGCCATCATTGTTATTAGTGGAATCTCCTGAAGATTCCTCAAAACTATCCCGATTTAAACTTCGCACAAGATGGATACTTTTTAATTCGCGAGCAGATTTTCTCTGTAAAAGATTGCATAAATCTTGTAGACTTAAACCAAAATCATTGTGTTCACCAACATCCTCCAGATATAATCGAGATAATTTTGGCAATTTTGTTGCGATGAAATTCAAATCGCTTTTCATCATTGGCAATTGTAAAATCTTTACAAAACAAAGAGATCTTGGCATCAAGTGAAAATTTGAAATTCCTACCGACGTTTTACTGGTTCTATTCATACAGCTACCTTTCAACAGTATTGTGCTTAAATTGGCGGCTTCTTTGAAAATTATACAGTCAATGGGCTTGTCCTCCAGTTGTTGGAAATAAAATGCAAAAGTGTGCAAAGTTTCAACATTTTTACGAACAATGCTCGCGGATAATGGATAAAAAGGAAATTGTTTCGAATCACACCAAAATTGACAATATTCTAAATTTTTCTGGGTCAATAGAAAATTTCTCCATAATTCTATACTTCCGGTGCTGTTGGCAAAGAAAAAATGGAAGCTCGTCAAATCGACCCCTTTTATTTTACTTAGGTCGTATTCTACAGGAGGAAAACTCGGATCATCATCATCATCGGCACATTCTTCCGTGTCGTAGTAAAATGCTGGCCCAATTTTAAATAACGATTCCAAGTTGAGGAACTTGATAGATTTTTTATGTCTAGCAAGAAAATTTAACATAGCTTCAGTAAGTTCTTGTTCACGACACATGACCATCGGGCAAGATATTGATAAGAAGATGATCTTCGGAAATTGAAATCTTAAAATAGCATAGCAATTATCAACAACTAAATTCATATCTACTACTCTTGCATGATCTTCAGTGAATCCAATCCCTGATATATTCAAATTCTCCAAATTTGGAAAGTCTAGTGATCCCTTTCGATTAAAATCTAATGTAACTAACGATGATAAGTGGATCCCTAAATATTTTAAATTTACTACTGCTTCTACAAAACTGTTGAAATTTTCCTGGTAAATGGTACCATCGAAATTGATATTTGTAACTAGTTCAGGAGACTTAAAATGTGGAACTGTTTTATCATTGATTTCGCTGATGTAGCATTTGGTTACATCAATCAGTCGAATTGTTTGAGGGGACTCAAATCGAATTGTTAATATTCCCTTAATTCTCCAGAATATACTTCCATCTCCGATGTATATCGTTGTTCCACTGGATGTATTCTCAGCAGGAGGGTAGTGGTCACCTTTTGAATCCCTTAAAATAAAGTATTTCAAACATGTAGAAGAAATCTGAACACAGGGATTTCAATAGTATAACATCGAATTACTTAAATTAATCTTTTTCCTACCCTAATACTTTTTTTTCTTTTTTACTTGATCCAGAGGAATCAGTATTTGAACCTGCTGATGATCCATCACCAGATGCATCTTCATTTGAATCCCCCTTTTCATCCCCTTCTTCATTCTCTTCTTCTTCTTCTTCTACTGCTTCCAGATCTTCGGCTTTTGAATCTTCAGAATCCTCCGAATCAGCGGTAGATCCACTTCCTGAGCTTGTGCTGGCAGAATCTTCTCCCGAATTGGAGCTTTTTGGAGAATCCTTTCCCTTTGCCATAATTTAATTTTGCTTCTATAAAATTTATCTAATCGTGACTTGTGATTAGTAACTACGAATTTCTTAAAATTCCATTGCCAATTTGACACAGATCGCACGTTGATTGTCATACCAAAACTCTTTTCAATCGATCCATTCTCAAAGATGTTGTTGAAAAGAGTTGTCAAGGAATTGAGTGCAGTTTTTAGTGAATGCTGAATACTGAATATGAGGCTATCATTCATGTTGCGAGTATTGTACTGTGAGTGACTGTGACGAATTTCGTTAAAAAAATCGTATTCTCAAGGAAGTCATGACTTTTTCTACAATCTTAGCATTGGATGAACAAACTAACTAGATTCAGGCGCCTCTGGGCGCTCTGACCTAAGAAAATTTCTGTTCTACACGGGAATCATTAAATTATAGTACTCCGATTTATTTCCCAATCAGCAAACTAAGAAAGTTCACATTCAGATTCATGAAAACTGCCGAGGACAATATCACGAGCACCTGTAGCAATGAATCAGTTAGCCACTTCGGTAATTGTTCGTTCTTTCGTTCTTTTGTTTTAAAAATTTAAATCTGTTAGTCAAATTTTTTTATTATACTAGTACTGTGTCCGCTGGCAATTATCTAATTTGATAACAGTAATAAAACACACAAGATCATTTTGATTTTGAATGAAAATCTTTTTGTAATTAGTAGGAAGTAATATCTAAGCAAACAATAAGCAACATGTGAAAAAGAAATTGAATGTATGAACTGCATGCATGAACTGACGATATTGTAATAATATCATAATTCTTACAGGAAAGTCTTAACTCCTTAAATGCATTATGTAAGAGCGAGGATCAAGCCAGTTCCCTGAAGAATAGGAGAAATGACTCGAATGAAAATCAAGGAAAAAGTGACAATGAGTTCAGTCACATATACATCAATAATTCCGATGACGAACTAAATAAGTCGTTATCATTCTTTGAAATCCCAACCCCTGAAATTAGAATAGGCTACAGTATCGTATCAGTGAATTCCGTCTGGTCTCCAACTAACGGTCCTAGTATAACAGAGTTGCATCTGAACAACGAAAGTCTTGACATTCCAGATCTGCAAATCAATACCGAGTTGTTTTTCTTACCAGTACTGAAACGTTTCACTGTTTATTTAGAAGCTAAGAGAAAGACAAAATACCGAAGTAGTAAGTGCAGTAAAACAATGGCAATGAACATCTCGAGGATTTTTGAAGTTTTACAGGCTCCTCAATTGGAAAGTTTGGAATTTCAAGACGACTTTAAGGAAAGATCACTAATGTTTTGGAAAGGGCAGCAATTATGTTGTTGGGAAAGACCTTTAGCTAGTTTTATAAAGGATCATTGTGTTTCTTTGAAGCGATTATCAGTAATAGCATGGAAAAGTTCTGTCCCTCCTGAAATTCAGTTAGAGACATCACATCCTTTTCCAGAACTAGAAGAATTGTCTATCGGTTTTTGGGGCTATGAAACACATGACTACCTAAGTGCCGAAAATAATTTCTGGGTCGCCCTTTTGAAAAGTCAATCCGTTCAACTGCGAAAACTTAATTGGTGTGTTTCCTGCTCTATGTCATGGGAAAATATCATCGTGCCTGTGATAACCAAGAATTTTAACGCCTTAGAATCTATCCAGATGCTATTGCCAATTGTCGCGAGTGATACTGCAGACGGAAGATCAACTCTAGGAGAACCCAATTATATTTTCTCAATAGACTGCCTGGTTTTTAGTAATGCGACGAAATTGAAAACTTTACATTTAGGATGGCAATATTGTTTCATACATAATTTACACTTTCTTCCAAGGAGTTTACAAGACTTTAGTTTGTTATCCATACCTGTGCAATCTTGTGAATTAATTAGTTTGAATAACTTACCTGAACTAAAGCAGTTGAATTTAATTGTTCCAAAATATTGCCGCTGTTCTCGCAATGTCATCGTTGATATTACTAGGAAAGAGGAATATGGCGTTACACCTTTAGTACTAAAACATCTCCTTGCAAATAGATCATTGATGGGAATTACTGCAAATATATTTCCAGATGCTATTGGTATATTCATTAACAATGAAATTCAATCAAACCAATCTAAGATATACGCAGAAGAAAGTTACAGAAGGAGTTGGTGGTTTTTAATCAGGTAAATACATTGCTATATACTCCAACCGTTTTAATTCAAGGTATTTATATTATGGAGCAATTTTCTAAATCTTCCGAATAAAATAATGGCTATCCATGTGAATAGGAATTGGTTTCATGATCTGCGGTCACCTAAAGGCTCTAAACAGGATTGCTATATTCGGCATTCTCACTTTCAAAAATTCTTGGAGGCAGCCGACAGCATTAATCGAAATTGCGATACTTGTCAATCGGAACCGGAACATCACGACGATTCTATCACGCCTTCAGATATTTCTGAGATATCTGTAAATCACTTACAGAATTTAATGGGAAAAAATTCAAACCATAAAAACTATTTCATTTTGTGAAAATAAAAATTATGTGCTCAAGTTATTTAATTCAGAAACACTGAGACTTCGACAGATGAATATGACATGATATGTTAACGAGTAAAAATATTTAGTCAGTCTAAAGTCTAAAGATATTATGACAACAAATAAATTGCCGAGTTTTATGGTTTATCTAAATAAATTGTTGAGTGATCATAAGAACATAGCTGATGATAACAGCTATTCTTCTCTGATGTTTCAGGAAATTCATAAATTGCACATTCCCCTGCATGACATACACCATACACATAATATACACCATGCTGACTGCTGCATGACACCTTTTCATCACGCAATTTCGTATATTTCTGGAGCTTGCTGATTTATGGAAATTAAAATCGTGTTACAAAGCGATTAGCTACACAAATGAAATGAAATTGTAGGTTTGACAAGGCATACGTATTTACAATTGAATTTTAACAGTTTTAGTATAGTTTCAATATTTTTGAGTGAGAGATCCAAACTGTCCGGAGAAGGGAGTGTTTGAAGTGTATGACCCCATAGTGCTGACTCTTTTGTCTCTTTTATACTCATTTAAAGGTTGGTTGGCCAGATATGGAACGGGATTGGGTGCATAAGGTGCGTAACTTCTAAATGGAGGATATTGCCGATCCTGTATACGCGTGCTCATTGGAGAGGGTAACTTGTAATCAAGTATGGGATAATCAGCAGAATCATTATTCTTAGAATCCAAAACCTCTGCTTTACTGTTCTGAGAAAATGAAGCATCCCGATCATTGTTATTCTTATTGTGGGTACATGCTGCTGGTTTGGCTTTAATTTTCTTTGGCTTTTCAGGAATATTAAATATCTTTCTAAATTCCTGGCCAGCAGTGTGTTTACGAACAGAATCGCTTTTAATGAATTTTAAACCGAAGGCTACATGAGCAGTCTTCGGATAAGCACTTTTTGCTCGAGGAAGTCCTATGTTCGAAAAATATGATGTCAAAAACGAAATTTTATCGTCAGCTTTAATGGCCTTCTTACTGGATGAAATAATCTTGCCCGCATTAACTTTAACTTCTTTTCTTCTCGTCTCCTTTGGCTTAGCAGTATTTAATATGGCAAGATCTGTAATTTTCTTGTCTTGTTTATTTGGCTTTGGCGGGATAATGTCATCTTCATACAAGATTGAAGTTCGTCTTCTTATTTTAAGATTTTTAATACTTGGCGGCTCCTTATTTCTATCGGTTTGGGGAATTTCATTAAACGATTCCATCAATTTGACATGTTCGACAGAGTTCTAATTTGAAACAAAGTGGACAGTCATAATTTTATCGTATAAATTTTCTTTAATAGCGTATACCTTTGTTTTCGAGACAGTTTTTTCTTCGGTTGATTTAGATTCATGTCCTTCAGCTATACTTCTGCCCTTTTCCGACTCATCATCATCAATAAAATCATAGTTGTCCGGTTGGTCTCCAATTCCCGATCGAAGTGTTATCTTCTGTTCACTCAAGGTTTCCATATCGTATAATGGCTCATCCGAAGAAATGCTTCGCGTTCTTGAGGAACGTCTTTTTCTAAGGACTTTCTTTCTTTTCTCCTGACTATTCCTTTTAGGACGTCTCTTAGATTCATCATCGCTTGTACAAATCATATCATGGCGTGATTCGTTGTCGTTACTTGGCATTGGTAATTCACCATCGGTATAGTCACCTTGTACTTCTTCCGGTAGAGAATGACAGTCATCGGGTTCCAAGTAAGAACTGCTCTCTGTGTCAGTTACGTCCTTCTTTGACGAAGATAATCCCAATCTGGCCTTGACCGAGTCGTAAACATTAGACACTCTCAAACGCGTTCTGTAATAAAATAACCTGAGCGAGTCGAGTTTAGATCTTTTCAAACTGTTTTTCTCTGTCATTGAATTTTTGAGATATTTGAGAATTACAAGTACATTTAAATACACTAAAAATAATTGGTACCTAAATAAAAAAGTGTAAGCCTAATGCCAATAATAATATGAATGATTATTCTTATTCATTACACCATGATATGTATGAGATTCTTATCATGTTTTTTCTGTGGCAATTGAATGCAAATAATTTGGCATGGAAATTGAGACGGCCACCATAAAATAATACGCTGGAGAACTTGAAATACCTACGTAGGATTGAATGTGGAAATGTGTTCAAAAATTGCAGTTACTATTTCTGTGTAAAATATTTGCAGTAAGGGAAACGCAGAAATCAATGACTTAGGATATCGATACAGGGCAGATTCTATTGGCAATTTGATATTGTTCATTAATTTGATGAATATGGAGTGTGAAGAAGAAAATTTCGAAAGAGTCCAGGAGAGAATAAATCATCTATTTAATTTTAAGAAGAAACCTTCAAAAGTGCATCCCAAAGATGACAATAACAATGTATTAGGAAGGCGAGAAATAGGAAAGCGCAATCTGGTTACTTCTATCACAATTGGAATTAATTTTCTTCTAAGTACGGATCTGTGGCCTAAAAGTACAGATGTGAAACCGAAAGAGATACGGTGTGAAAATCTGAAGGAGTTGCACATTGAAGTGCCAAGTAAAGATAAAATCCACGATATGAGGAACTGTAAAGACAAATTGTACGAATTTTTCGGGCTTCAAGCTGTTGAAACCTGCTTGGAAAAGGAGGAAAGGGTGAAGAGAAATGTTTACTTTATCCTGGAAGTTCTTGTAGGAGGAAATCTGTCATGTTTCTCTTTCCGAAACGGTCGTTACGGTTCTTACTTGACCCACACGACGGGATATGTCTTCTGGGACACTCCTCTAAAGACTTTCCTCTCAAAACACGCCAAATCTCTAAAGAGAGTTTACATTGACACAATGGGATCCCCTATTCCCGTAAACTCATGGAGTATCTACGATCCTAAGCGACCTTATACTTTCCCACTTCTCGAAGAGATCTCTCTTCGTCTTTGGAACTGGAACAATGTTGACAGAACTTTATTTGATTCTGGAAATTATTGGATTTCCTTGCTTAATGAGCAAACTGTCAACACTTTGCGCACATTGGAGTGGTACTCTTGCGAGTCTTTGTCCTGGCATCAAATGATATCACCAATCCTTCAAAAAAATGAAAAGTCTTTGCAAGAAATTCACGTGCTAGGATTCGGTTGCCCCATTGAAGCTGCCATTGTTTCTGACTTTAAACTACAGAATTCAGGATTTACCATCGATTGTGTCCAATTTAGGTTCTTGAGTAGATTGACAGTTATAAAACTGCAAATGTTCCGTTCTGTCCTCACTAATTTGGAGCTATTACCTTCAGCCATTAGGGAAATTGAAATTCACTGCGTCAGAATCAAAAGTTATGATCTCGCTCATCTTTGTAACTTACCGAAATTAAGAAAACTCACACTGTTCAATCTGGATATAGCTAATACATCTTGGTCCTATCCCAGCCCCTGTATCGGAAGGAGTAACCTCAAAAGCGAATGCGGTGTCACTAGAGCCATCCTCAAAATGTTGTTGGGAATTAGGAGTTTACAACTTCTACATATTTGTGGATTCATAAGGACAGAATCTAATATCCCGGAGTGTGCCACGGTCCATCCAGTATATTGGAAAAGAAGATTTAGGTAAAATAATGAAAAATTTAAAATTCCCAAATTTTAAAATCAGGGCATTGACATGAAGCTCCCCCAAAATATGATAAAAAGTGGAATATTTTGAAAAATTAGCGACAAATACGAAAAAAGATTTATTTTTGAAGTAAGATTAAAGTTTTCGTTGAGCCCCTTCCCCAAAGTTGCGGTCGTGATAGAATATGAAACATAAGTGATGAAACATAGCTTATAGTAATCGTAGCGGATATTTATTTATTGTTGAAATTTTCTAGCTCAAGTACTCTTGTGAATCGACCATCAAAAAAGGAAATAAAAGATGATGACAAGGAATTAGACATAATACTTGCTATTCTGAAACCGATTGCAAAAGACTGTGACAGATCATTATTGAGAATAACTGAAGATTAAAATCAATCGAGACAAAGGACATCTGATTCTGTTTTATTCAGTTATTTACGAAAATTCAGTATATTATGCTGTAACAACCGTTTGTAAAATGTGTTTAACCATTCAATTTGTTTCAAATTAATATTTTCAGCAATATGCATACAATGAAAAACTTTGATATTATGTTTTAATGGTTTCGAGGGGCCGTTTTTTAGATTTTCAAAAAGTTTCAAAAATCCAAAGTACCTATAGAAATTACTTATGTTTCGGCTTGAGTACCCTTTATTTTCATTTTTGCATTAAAATTTACTCTTTTTCTCAAGAAAAAGTGCAATTTTTCAGGGATATTTACAATAGAAGATATTATATACATGCAAGGTGAAGTAGAGTTCGTAGAGTATCTATTTTAGTTAGATAGCTCGCTTTACCTTCTTTTTGTGTGGGAGTGCCAAAATCTATACAATGGTAGGTGAATAGGAGCAGTATTTATTTATTTACGGCACTGTTACTATCCCAGACATTTAATGAGCATATTATAGGATCAGAAACGAAAACTGCGAAATCGACATTAACAACTGTTATGCCTTCCGATCTGCTAAAAGTCATAATGTATTGCTAAAATTATTATTTGTAAAAAAATTATTTAATACTTTAAGCTTAAATATTAATTCACATTTTAGGACTCAAGAAAATGCACAATTATTGGTATCGGAATCCTTACTGTTACTTGTACACTAATTTAATAAGAACAAATGTGGGAATTTCGGATGGGGAAAACTTTCTCCTTAAAATGCTTCGAAGGATCAATGGAGTGAATGACATTTCCTGGAGGAGAGTAGGCAGTTACAGTGATTGTTTTCCGTCCGACAGTGATGACGCTTACTCCGATGGTTTTCACCGTTTCCCACACCATCAAACTGAAAGCATTTGGCTTGGGTTCATCCCATTGGTAATACTTCATCTGATTGTACCAAGTTGTAACGGCTCTGCGAACATTCACTTCCGGATCATTCGAGTCATATATTGTAGAAAATTCATTTGTTACGTAATCCATGCTGCTCATGGATTCAAGGGAGCCTCTTTGATGTAAATACTCGGCCCATGTTTTTGCAAAATCATTCAACTGAAATAATAAAGAATGATTTGAAATATATACGAATATATAATAGTTATATATGATATATTCGCATATATGATACGAAAAGAAAACACCAATATCCTTACCGTTGCATTCAAAGTGACTTCGGGTGCTCCGTGCCTACTTCTGTAACAATTGTGTAATTTCTCGGCTAACTTGGCATATGCTGGAAGAAATGCAAAATAAATTACAGTGATAATATTGATAATATCAAAGAAAGTATTAAAGTACCCACCTACACATGAAATTTTAGCTATACCTGGATATTTGATGGGACCTTGTGAGGAATTACTAACGATAGGATTTGGAGTAGTGTACGAAGTTGAGATGATTTCAGTAGTTGTTTTTGTGGCTTCTAAAGAACTACTAAAGATGGGTGTTCTCGAAGAAGCTGTAGTGCTGGGCGTTGAAAAAATCCTTGGTGAACTGCTAGTAACGGGAGTTGATGTAGTAGAAGTTGAACGGGGGAGAGACTTAGAAGTTGAGGGGAAAGCAGTAGTTGTAGTTGTTGAAAACGGGATTTTTGGATTCAATTTTACAGTCGTTGATTCAATCCACGAAAAAAACTTGGAGATTCTTGTGTACACTGCGACATTTTCACAAGTTCCTGATGTAAGGTCTATGAAACCTATACTGACAATTCCCTGAAAAAGTTATAACGGAAAATAAGAAAAAAATCAAATTCTTTTCAGGAAATATGATCTCATGTTTTCGGTATTTATTGAAACGTTTTTTTCAGTCCAAGGTACCTGAACAAAAAATCTCCCCGTTACAGGATTACGAAATGCAAGCCCAGAACCACTATCACCTTTGCAAGCAGCAGCTCCTGTAATAAATAACATTTATTAAAGATTCTTTTAATAGCGAAATTCAACAATTGATGGACTGACAGACCTGTCTGATATCCTGCACAAAATTGTGTGTCTAGAGCTTTCATATCAAATACACTGTGACATTTTTTGTAGGTATAAACGGGCATGAGAGAACGTTTTAGTCGTTTAGAAAGCATGCCACTTTCATCTCTTCCAAATCCAATAAGCTTTATAAAAAAAATTACAAATCATGAGTTTCTATACATTTCAGAAATATAAAAATGTAGAAGATATGACTGATATGAGTATGTATAATGTCATTGTTGAATCTTCAAAGAATTCAACATTTAATAACTTTAATGAGTATGACTTATAGGAATTTACCACGGCGCTTTTACTCTTCTCCGCGAATTGTTCCAAATCATCATGATTTCCTGGCCAGCATGCCGGCATAATGTTTTGATTCAATTTAATTTTTCCTCGCAGTTTAATAATTCCAACATCATTTTCATGGTTGTTGAACGGGCTGTAATTTCTATGAATTTCAAATTGTTCAACCTGCACAAAAAATTTTGTCCGTGAAAGACGATTAAGGACAATCTAAAATATTTTAAATCTCAAAATCTCAATTGAAACTGGATGTCAAAACTTCTACCTCGTAAATGTGTTCCCTCGTGTCAGGACTTCGTTTATTAATCGAAAAATCACTGCTTCTGGGACTAAGAACAACTCTTAATAGACTTGCGTCGGATACTTCAACTAAACAATGGGCTGCTGTAAGAACAACTAAATGTTGATCAATTGGATTGATTAAGCTACCTCCGCAAACAAATTGCCATTTATCTTCATAATATTCAAAAATGGCTGAAAACCAAGGCCAATCAGTGACATCAGCTTCTTCTCCGTAACTTATCAAGGGAACAGTACTAATGAAGTTAGATACTCCACACTCTTTAAAATAAGGAAAAAATTGCTCATTAAAGATTATTTACATTGATAAATATATAGGTACTTAAGACTTATTCTTACCAATCTTTCGTAGCTCAGGATCCAGGCGGGTACACTTTAAGATGTAATAACCGGATAGCCCATCCCATTTCCTTCCTTCGTTACAGCGAAGGAATCCCAATCCATTTGAATCAGATGAAAGCGATGTCGAAGCCACGGAATCTTCAGAACATTGGAAATAAGCAATGGTTCCTCTGGGTGTTAAGTAGCCCGGACCAGGACATAATGTAATCCGATCGTTTTGAGGCAATATGCATCTCAACAATGTGTTCTAGCAAAAAATATTCGAATAGTTCAGTCAGAGATTAAATCAATCGTATTTTATGACGTCATACAAACCATATACAAGTTGTCTGACGATATCGTCTATACAAAAATGTATTAGCAATAGAAATTAGTAAAATTCAATTACTGGCAAAGTAGGTAGATGTGGACATGACGCCACAACTTCTCCTATAAAGGGGACTACCCCTACCCCGATGCAGATGAATAGAAAATAGTACACAAACATTATTATAAAGACACCGAACAATTCTATATAAGTATCACGTAGCTCTTCTACATGTAAACATCAATTAGAGACTGATTAGAAGTAAAAATCCTCACTTAGATGCGGGTTAAATATCAAGCATTGTCTATTAATAGGGCTTATCTCAATTTCTAAGTAATTGTTCAAGATTAATGTAGGAGGATACGCTTAGGAGGTTGGGTACTATTTCATTAAGATATTCCTTCTCTTTATATCTAAGATAGTACAATGTATACCTATATACTAGTATACCTTAGATTCCCTGATTGATTCTTCATCCTTATATTTTGCGAATATTTCTGAAGATTATGGTCATAGAGAAGATTGATAATAAACATCAGCTTTCATTTGGGATAAAAGCAGCACAACACACACAAGTATAGGTAATAATAATAATAAGATGCAGAGAGGTTCTTTTCCTAAGCTAAATAAAATCGTGGTACATTGAATTCTGGATGATATGGTATATTTATAATGCAATAGGTAGTTAGATAGTTTGTGTATGGTACAAAACATCAAATGTTAATGCAAGATTTACCATTAAGGATGAATTTATTTGCAGATAGGAGCAAAAAATAGCTAAGTAAATAATAAATGCATTAGTGACGAATTTCTCATTATTTGCCAATAGTAATTCAATATCTATCTAAAAGTGCCTAAATAAGAGCCATGCTTTTGTAATGGAAGTATATGTAATGGAAGTATACATATATTTAATTAAGCATACCAAGTGAATAAAAGGTTGAATGATTAATAGTCGAATTCGTAAACTCTCTCGTTGCATGCAGTTGCAGCGTTCTGCCTTACAGGAATTCCAATTTTACCAGGGCAGGGTAATTATATAAGTGATAACCAAACTGCAATGAATGGTATAGAGGTACAAAGTTTATCGTGCGTAATTGATTTCTACTGAATTTGATTATGACATGACAATGATGTCAATGTCAATTGGTAAGGTAAGCAGCATATCGAAAGGAATCCCTAAAAATATTTAAAATCTGTATTTTGTGTGGATTGGACCAGATACTGCATAATTTTATTTGGAAGATTCTAAACTAGTTTATCTGGATCCAACACAAATAAATCTATAATTTCTGGGAATATTATGTGTTCAAAAGTAAGCAATGGAATTGGCAACTGGTCATTGATGAATCCTATTTTGCATGCAAGACTATTTAATAAAGATAATATAAATAAGTATTTATATTGATCATTTTCATGATTCATTATTATTGCATAACGTTTTCACGTCTAGTTTATGGATGATATTGATAATATGCATTACGAGTCGTTGTTGTTTCGGCTGCTCCTCACTATCAGAAAAATACGACATTCCCAGTTAGTCAATGTGCAGTAAACTCATGATTTCAACGGGATTCTGTCTTCGGTATAGGTACAAAGTGGTAATGTTTGTACTTTGTACTATGCAGAATAAATTGTAATATAATATGACATTTCGATTGTTGCTTAATTAGAAATACAGAATGTGCATGAGTAGCAGCAGTCATAAAGGGCGGAAAATTCTTTATGGGCATTTTATTGGTAATTATAGGGAAGCTATAAAATAACGCATTTGCATTTCTCTTCCGGACAATAGGCAGTATAAATGTCGTTATAAACTATTTCAAGGGTTAGAGTTTAACAGTCATCGTTGCTTTTGGAGTTTTCAGTTATACAATAAATTATTGCTAGCCCGTGAAGTTAATGTGCTTTTTAACGAACTCCTGCCTGATATTCCTGTCATTTCATTCATTATCGAAGAAATAAATCAACTTTATTCAAGAACCATGATTAGCTTAACATGCGGAGTGTCCCTGCAAAAAACTGCAAGAATTATAGCTATAGTGGATATTGTAAGACTTCATTTCAGCCTTTTTGCAATATTGCAATCGAAATTAATTGTTGACTAAAATATTATGATGTTTTATATCCTAGGTGTACTGCTTCTTTTCCGTAATAGTTCGGACAGCAATTGCTGTTGTTCAAGCAGCTTACTCTGTGCAGGTCGCTGATAACACTACTACAAAAGCCGCTGGAAATCCAAATTTACAATGTAATTTTTAATTTTCCAAATGTTTTGTAAAAAATAATATCTCTAGCAAAAAAATGCTCATGCATTTTTACAAGAATTATTCCCTCGTAAACTAAATTGCAGATTGTAATGTAACACTTTTCAGTTAAGCCTACGGAGTCTACTACAAATATATTACCCATTGCTGTTTCAACAAATCCCAACCTTAATGCAAGTAGATATAATTTAGCAGAAGGACCTGAAGTAGAAGAGTTCGCGGTTGACATCTCCAGTGGTATTTATTTAGAATACACACAAATGACACGGAAACTAATTTTCTCTTGATATTTTTGTGTTCATTCATTTTCACCATTTTCAATACATACTTGTTCATTTTACTGAATTTTTATTAAAATTTCCTTACAGTTTTTACATTTCTTCTTTTCTTGATGGCTGGGACCGTAGCTTACATTGTATTTGAGCTGTGGATGTGTCGTTTACTTCTCGGGGCCTCTAAAAATGTATATTTCTAGTCATAAAATGTATATTCCTAGTTGTACTGTACCTATAAAAAGTTGAAAGTAATGACCTATTGTTTAAATAATGCGGATGTCTTTTACATGCAGTTGGACAAAGAAAATTGCAAGCGTTGGTGGTGGTATCGCCTAACTGTAACCGGGGTCCTTCTCTTCTTGTGCATAGTATTGACCCTGGTCATCAATCGTGGATGGTTCAGCTGGCTTTTGGAACTGGTGATTTTCTATCGTATATACTCGCTTGTGGTTATTCATCAGTTTAAAAATGAAATTGGCGCGACGAGCAGTCGAGTTCAAATTCGTAACACCCCACAATGACTAGACATGGCGTGATCCGGATTTACACATTGGAACAAAATGATGGCACGGAAAATATTGACAGAATAAGTAACTCTTTCTTTTAAACAGAGCATTTTTATGACCTCATGCAATTTTTGCTGTTCTGTTGCAAAAAAACATTTAATTAATTTAAAGTGTGCAGTGTGCACTATTAGTAATAATAGTAAATAAACATTAGTAAATATTTGTATCGTTTAATTTTCTTCAAAGATGAAATGTTATGACAAATTATGAGTAGTTCTTCGTCCTTTTCTTTTCTTTCAACACACTTTGGATCCAACTGTGCTGAAAGAAAAGATTGTACTCCGGAATATAATTTCAGATGAAAAATCAGTTTTTTGTGGTTGTGTTGTAAAAGTTGTAGAAAAAGATTCATTCAAAATATTCCAGGAAACATACTTTTTAATAAAAAAAGTACATTGTACTATGTGAACAGATTTGTCGCTGTAAATTGGATTTGCAACATTGGCACACAATAATTATTTATTTACTATCATGATAAATGCAATGGAAAATAGATACATTTAAAGTTGAATCTTTCGTATAGGAAACTGAAGAAGGCATTTTTCAAATTGTATTCATACAGCAGTACTAAATATACAATAATCACGGCTTGAGTAAAAGTGTAATAATTATACTTTTCCTAAATACTTGGTCATTGTTAATGGTAGTTAGTTAAATATTTACACTTGTGATAATTTTAGTCTTCAGGGAATACGTTCTTCTTAAAATAGTAATCAGGATCTGTTCCATTTCCTACTAAAATTACATTTCCCCGTGGGGAATAGGTGCAAACCACAACAGTCTTATCATCTTTAGTGGCTAATCCGACTCCCAACTGTGTCGTGGCATTCCATACGATTTGAGAGAATCCTGTAGGTTTCGGACTTGTGTAATTGTAGGATTTGGAACTGCTGTACCAGTTTTGAATTGCAAGTTGGACTGCTCTTTCTGGTTTGATTCCTGGGTATCCAGAAATCTTGTAGAGATTTTCGCTGTATGATCGCTTGCCAGGAGTTGTTTCCAATTTATCGTTGGTGATTTCTTTATCAGCCCACTCTTGTGCTTTCTCATTGAGCTGCAATAACAAATCATCATGGTGAAAACGAACATAACAATAATTACATAATCTCTAATAAAGTACAAGAAAATTCCAACTTACGGTATCATTTAATTGGATAGGTACTGCTTTGTGCTTCATTCTCAGTTCGTTGTGTATTTTCATAGCTTCAAGTTGGAAGCCTGTGTGAAAATTAACCAAAAACAGTTTTTAAAACTTAGATTTTCTCAGATTACATTATATAAAACACCATTACAATAAAACTTACCGGAATAGTTTCCAGAAGACGGCATTGTAGAGTTGTCAGAGGAAGTTGGTGAATTTCCAGTAGAATTTGCTCCGGATTTTGTCATTACGTCACTTGTGCCATTTTCTGTGCTGTTATTTCCATTGGGTGTTGAAGCAGTTTCATTACCATTGGTAGTAGAATTGATGCTTATGGCGGCTCCAGTTGTTGGCTCCGAAGAATTGCTTCCACCCTCTGCCTTTATATTCTCAGGTGCATTATTTGCTTCAGTTGAGTTACTCATTGCGGGTGTGCTAGAGGAAGTGTTATTTCCTTCAGTTCCATTCTCGGAAGAATTAGGACTTGTAGTTAGCATCATAGGAGATAACGTTGTGCCATGAGCTTCCGATTTTAAATCTTTGCCTTCACGATCGCTATTAGAAGAGCCAAGGTCAGAGACAGTAGAGGCATTCACAGCTGATTCTACAGATGATGGGGTAGTAGTCGAGGAATCTCCGGAGGAAATCGATGATGAACTAGGAGTAGTAGTGCTGGATCCGGAATCTCCAGACGAATTCGAAGAGGAAGAATCAGAACTAGGTGTTGTAGTGCTGGATCCGGCATCTCCTGAGGAATTCGAAGATGAGTCTGAACTGCTAGGAGTTGTGCTACTAGAATCTGAAAGAATTCAAAGATGACGAGCCTGAGCTAGCAGTTGTAGTGCTGGATCCTGCATCTCCGGAAGAATTTGATGATGAATCTGATGAACTAGGTGTAGTTGTGCTGGAGCCGGCATCTCCGGAAGAATTTGATGATGAATCCGATGAACTAGGAGTAGTCGTGCTGGAACCAGCATCTCCTGAGGAATTCGAAGATGACTCTGAACTACTAGGAGTTGTGGTACTAGAATCTGAAGAATTTGAAGATGACGAGCCTGAGCTTGGAGTTGTAACAGCATTTCCACTAGAGTCTGTTGCGCCAGAAGAACTTGAAGCAGAAGCTTCGGTTGTAGTCGAACCACCTGGTTGATTTGTCTAAACGAAATTCAATTTTTAATAAAGAACAGATGATCATAATAAATACATATACATGTATAAAAGGTTATATCAAACCTCTCCAGTAGCACCAGAAGACGATGAAGGAGTGGTAGATCCCGTGGTAGAGTTATCTGAAGAAGTTCCATTCAAAGATTTTCCACTGCGAGAATCGTTCATTGTTGGTGTTTCAGTCGAATTCCCTGCATGTAAATCTGAGGACGAAGGTGTTGAGCCAGGAAGATGTGTTGACCCGCCTTCTTCACTCTAAAATCAAATTTTAAAATCCGTTTTTTATCTAAATTGCAATAGTTTTTCTTATTTTTAAATTACTGTAAAAATTCATTAAAATTCATCGCATATTATTATGTTAATTTTACTGGAGACATTGTAGTTCCAGCACTGGATGACGGTGAAGTCGAGTTATTTTCTGATGAGGTCCCATTTCCTCCTGTTAAATTGGAAGGGCTCATTTCTGAAGATGTTGCATTAGTTGCAGTTAAGTTTCCTTCGGCAGAAGGAGCGTTTGTTGTTGAATTATTTCCATTTGGTGAGGTCGAATTAGTGTCTGAGGTCGAATTGTTAAGTTTTTTATCTAAACTGCAATATTTTGACTTATTTCTAAAATTACTGTAGAAATTCATTAAAAATCATCGCATATTATTATGTTAATTTTACTGGAGACATTGTAGTTCCAGCACTGGATGATGGTGAAGTCGAGTTATTTTCTGATGAGGTCCCATTTCCTCCTGTTAAATTGGAAGGGCTTATTTCTGAAGATGTTGCATTAGTTGCAGTTAAGTTTCCTTCGGCAGAAGGAGCGTTTGTTGTTGAATTATTTCCATTTGGTGAGGTCGAATTAGTGTCTGAGGTCGAATTGTTAATTTCCCCATTACTTGGATTTGCTGTGCTATTTTCACCACTAGCACTACTGTTATTGCTCTGTGCAGATTTACTTGAAGGCTCTCCTGCCGTTTCATTTCCATTTGATGAGGATGCTGGCGCAAAAGTTGTAGTATTAGCATCCTAAAGTAATAACACAAACACACAGAAAGCTAGTAAATGAGTTGTAAACATAAAGGCGAGCTCCAAAATTCATTCAAGTATTATAAGGTTGTAACTTCTAGTAATAGAAAGGCCATTCAAAATGCTAATCTCGTGTGTGCTGAATGAGTTAAAGGATTGCATGTCCATAACATACGTAAGTATCGGATATAATAATAATTATAACTTACTGATGATGTAGAATTCGTCTCATCTTCAGAAGCTGGGACTGCAAATTAGAAATAAATGTCAATAACTAAATAACCTAATAATTTTCATCAAAATCAAAGCCAAATCCATTTTTCTTCAATATCTATACATTTGCCCCATTAGCACAGTTCAAAAATCTATTTACCACAAGAATATTACAAATTATATTTTTCATTAATTGAACAAAAGGAATTAAGGTAGAAAACTACATGAAAATTATTTTCTAACCGAAAGCTGAAGAATTTCCAGTGCAAACTGCTGAAAAATTACTAAACTTTGCCATTCCTCTCCATTTTCCTCGACAAATACAGAGCAAAGTTGTGTTAGCTTGTTCTCCGTCTTTGCATTTGTAATATCCAACTGTGCCTTTGGCAATTGTTGCGTCAGGGCTGAGACAATCTACTTTAGTACTTGTTCCATTTGCTGGTAACTCACAAGTTACTTCAACATGCTTAAAATAAAATCCGTGTTTTCGTTAAAATACAAAATTGACCCAATTTTAGATAATTATTGATAATTTTAAAGAGTAGCTACCTCTAAAGTAGTTAAGGGTGGGCACGATTTTCCTGCAGATGAAAACGAAAGAGCTAAACATAGAAAACTAACAACTGTAAGAATATTCATGATTGATTTTTTCAAGTATTCACTGATTAAAATTGATTTAAAAAAGAGGAGGGGAAAACATTGATCCTATCCGTTTGCACAGTTTGCGAATCACTGTAAAGTGAAATTGGTCTTTAGAAAACGAAAGTGTATCTAAAACAGTCGGCTAATTAGGTAGATCAACTTGAATATTTAAAAATTTAACACAGTAACAATTAGGAAGGAAAATAAATGTAGGTAGTCTAATGTTTGAAAGATAATTTGTTTTTCGTGTGGCAAATCTTGTACTAAAGTGCTCTAACAAAGAAAAGATTCCAAACTAATCTGAAGTTGACCGAAGACTGCAGTAGTTCCTTTATGCTAATAGTTCCTTATATTGACTTGGCAGAAAATAAAAAGACCTCGAGAAAGTCATCCATAATTTGTGTGAGGTAAATCCACGGTGAAGCTCTTCAGTTACTATAATCTTCAGTCAGAAATATACGTGCAGATATTCTTATATTGCCATAATCTTATTGTTATTACTCTTCTAGTTTGCCAAATTGCAAATATGCATCATCCTAACATCCTATGTAACATCCAACCTTATTCAATCTGTATTGTCAGTGCAGATAAAAATACATTCCCAGGCAAGATTTAATAGGATTCGTATACTTGAGAAGGCTGTGTGAAGGTATTTAAGATGTGTCTAGAGAGGATCTTTCCTTACATTGCATTGGTAATTGAATTTTAAAAATAACATTTACATGCTAATTATTTGAGGTGAGATCAGACAATGCTCGTCTGACACAAACAAATACCTCATCCCTCTTTGCTCACCCACATATCATCATTTTACATTAGATTAGATTACAAACGATGATGTTTTTTCTTCCCTCTCGTGTCTACGGAACATGCAGGAAGAGCAAAAGTTGCTTCTTAGAACCTTATGACATTGATTTAACATTATCTACACGTTTTACGCTTCCAGGACGGCCTATTCCATGTTCAGCACTTGATGGAATGTTCCATTTTCATAATTAAGTGTTTAGTACCTCTCTCATCATATTTCTTTAGCTATATGTACTACTTGCAATTACGTAGGTAATAATATATTTAACACTATCTTATAAGAGAACTGGAAGCTTTAAAAATTGCAAATATGCAAAATTTAAATCACACAGTTCATGTTCTCCAACTATTATGATTATGACATAAGCTACCGAAATGAATACCTTGAAAAATGATCTCAAACAATGAGCAAATGAATATTACATCAAAATTATAGAATCCGTATGTTACCTGATGCTCATGGAAGATAAATAGTACGACAAATGTACACGATGACCAACAAAATAATGGAGTGCGTGTAAAAATATCGTAAGTATCCTATTTATCATACTCCTACACAAATCCGCACATTTTACAATTGACAATTGACACAAATATTTATATGGGTAACTTTATTGATGGGCTTATAGCATTGTAAAAAGATTAGAACTATATCATTATATAAACCGCTAATAAGTAACGATAATCATATGCACAATGGCTAAACCTAAGTAAATACTAATGCCTATGTAGTTGGTACAAACGCAAACGCGCACTTTGGCTGTATAGTTACAGTAATCGTTATCTTTTAATTATCATCCAAGCTAATTCGTTTTTAATACAATATGAGGCAATTTATACAAAGATGAAATAATTGAAAAGCGATGTAAATCTTAAGTGTAGCATTTGGCAAGGCAATTAATAGCGAGAGGATGATTCAACAATGTTAGTCCATTTTTATTTCACGGTTAGCCTTTGTGAAAAGGAAATTGCCTTGTATTTACAGGTGTGCACTTGAACTAAACTCGATTTCAGCCAGATTTGCCGCATAAGAATCCAATTTACTAATGTTGGAAATTAATGTTACAGCATTTTCCATTTGGCAAATGGAAATTAATTCCTCCTTAACTATGAAGCGCAGAGGGAAGAGGGAGGGAGGGAAATAGGTTAGTCTGCTGATCTACCTTGAGGCAGCACATTCTTATTAACATCTCGTTGAGAATTAACGATAAGCAAATCGAGACAGATACTTAAGATGCTACAACATGTTAAGTGGCATTTCAAGATCAAAGTAAACGTATACTTAAGGATAAATGTACATGTACTTAGATCATGCTCATCTTCATTTTTAGATTTACTTATGATTTCAGGAGAGAGATCTAAAGAACTTCCTTTGATCGTCTACTCTTCTTCTGGAGAGATTCTCTTATGCCTAAATTATATTTATTATTTCAGTTAAAAGTGTTGAAAAAATGTTTTTCTTAGACATTTTATATTTTAATGTATGCAAAAGTACAGCAAAAACAGGATTGCGTGAAGTGAGCATTACTTGTCAAATCCCAACCGCCTACATAAATAATAACATTACCAAGGTTTGAACAATATGTAATTACCACTAGAAAGAACGTCGTAAATTATACGATGTATTATATGCTTATTAACATTTTATGTAATCACAACAGACAGAACCAGACAATAAAAACTCCTTTTCACTCTCCTCCATTTTTCTCAATTTTCCTCGAAAGTGTGAACGAGATGAGAATCCCGGAAATTTGTGCGCAGTAATATCCACATAATTACAATACTTACTAATATGTTCAACAGGGATTGTAAATTCAGGAACTTCATTGAATGACTTATTTGACAGACTGTCAATCAATCATAAAATGTGCCATCCTACCTACTTTTAATGCACCATATTTGTTATGGAATTACAGACTAACAAATAGCTTCAGGAGAGTATAATACCTGATAGCTGCTCTTTTGCAATTGTTTAGTACAGAAATTGAGCAATAATTATTTACGATCCTGTAAAGATCATCCGAAAACACTTAGACCTCTTTTAAATTCATCTTTTTGAAGTAATTGTTTTCAAATATACCACGACACGAATTATATATAGTAAATATTTATGACTAACTATTTAAAAGACACTTCTCTATAATCTTCAAGTAATAAATTTATTGCGTTTCAAAAGAGGAGACTAATGGAACATGTTCTTCCCATCTCCAGCAGTTAATTGTCTCCTTTATAACACACAGAAAAATCAATCATCCCGTAAATTCTTGTCAAATTATCTATGTCGTTCTTCTAAACATTATGCTTCTTCACTTTAATATGCTTTAATTCAGCACTTATAATGTATACAGGCAGACTTAATTAGCTGTAGACAGAAAATTAATTGTTCATTACGTTTGGTTTTGGTTTTGGATTTGCCAGCCGAGCCCAACCTACATATGAGTGTTTTATTACTGTTACCAAATTCGATAATTGCCAGATGACACAGTACTAGTGATAAAATATAGCCTATAAAAATGTTTACATTTCTACCAACCTAAATCAGATAATATGTATCGCTTACATTTCATATGCATTTATAAATATAATAATAATATTTTCTTAAGAAAGGTTTTTAAAAGTAGGGTCTACAATTCAGTTTCTACGATGCTTAAAATAAGACTCCACCATAAAGTTATAATTTGACAACTGACTATGCAAACAAATTCCATAAACTTTCAAGAAAACTTTCAAGAAGATTTTTGACACATCTTTACTAATAAAGATTTTATGCACGGATGCGTCTGCTTCGCATGATACTCAGCATTTATGTACATTTTATTTTATCTCGTTAATAATTATATGACATAATTATTATGTCATACATATTTTGATGTTTTAGTTAGGATTCTTCAGATTTTTGCAAAATTCTGCATCGTACGATGAGGAAATTTGTTCATAATGGCAATAATGAGTTTTTACGAGTGTGAAATGGTTGATTTTTCATTGAGCTTTGTAGCGGCCGCTTTTGATTGATGTGATAATGAATACGATTACTAATTTCAATGTTCATACGAAAACATTAATCAGACACTTACAAATTGTTAAAAACATTTGCTTGTAAAACGACACGTTGTATGCATAGTCATCCGATTATCGTGACGCTTGTCGATTTCAAGCATTTCTCATTAACTAATTCTCTGTCGCGTGTTTTCTTCATTTCAATGATTACGTTTTCGATTACTTATACCATACACATACAAATATCCAACGTAGGTATTTAAACTTTACTTTCTCATAATTGCAATCTAATTCATAAAAAAATGTACCTAATGTTTGATTAACACCTATTAAACGACACTGACCTTAATGCATCCCAAAAGCAACTTGAACTTGAACAAAGAAAACTGGCGACAGTGAATATTCTATATACATACCATACTTCAATATTTTTGCAATGAGTAACATAAGTTAATTTGTTGCATAATGCGCACATGATAATGCTTTGTTAGTTAAATATGAAGCGGATATGATTCCAATAAAAACACGTTGTTTATATTTATTTATTTACTAGCAGACCAAAATATATTTGTCTTTCTAATCAATATTTCAAATTAACATAACTTTTCCATTAGTTTTATCAATTAGGTGGATTCACAAGAGACGCAGTTGTGAACACCTAAGGTGATTTGCCCTTAAAATTGAAATCCAAATTCATATAAATAAGTTAATGTGATTGTAGAAAAGTATTGTCAAAACATCTTTCGGTATAAAGACATTAATAACTCAGTGGGGAATCTTGTGAACTTAAGTCGTTAGTTTTACGTGTTTCTTAACACGCTATCATACAGTAATAAATTACTTACAACACCCTACGGAAACATGAGATTACTCACATTCTTTTTCGTGATTTGTTTATTTACATTTGCAACAATTACTCATGGGAAATCTTTTTCGGCAGAAAATAAAAATGCAGAAGAGAATTTGGGTGAAAATGAACACAACCTTTTCTTCCAACGTTTAAGCGATGCCGGTAATTATAATTTCTTATTTTTATCTTGTAAGATATTGCATTTAATATTAGTTTTTTACGAAATAAATAAATACTAAAAATTTTACAGAGAAAGCCTGGCTTATGGATGTTTCCATTCACTATGATATGGAATACAGAAAGCCTGGAGAGCTTCCAGAAATAGAACAACCGGATGTTCCAGAAATTGAAGAGCCATCACCCATTGGTTACTCTGCTGCTAAGTCAAATGAATTTGTTCCTTTTCCTATTTCCGATGAAACACCCGATTCACTTATTACTGGAATGCTGGTAATTACTAATTACGGATAATTACCTGCTTTGACATGTTTTTTAGTAGTTTAAGATTATCGTATTACTTTCCATAATAGTATGTACATTAATTTCGAATTTATGAATTCCTGTGTAGAATGGACAAATTCCTAGTGGATGGCAAAAAAGATTTACCATGTGGCTCAGAACGCATTATAATTTAACAAACTACAATTTTGATCACTACAAACGGTAAGTTGATTTATCAAAAAAGGCAAAATTAAATTCAAATGACACTTATTGGTACAGCAGAATTAAGTTAAATTCTAATGAATTTTCTATAGGTTTAAAACATTCTGTCCTCCAGCCCAATCTTCTTGCCCGGGTTTCGGAGACATTGGGGCCGAATGCTGTCCTTGGGGCTAATTTTGTTACCCTTTAAACTGTAGTATATTTTATCCACCGATGACCGAATCTGTGCACCATTACTCATTCTTTGTGTCATTTCAATTCTAAAATTCAGGAAATGTCTTGGACTGTTATTGTCATCTATTATTAAATGATTCCAGATGCATATTTTAGGGCGATTGTGTAATTTTTGGTAAAACTGTACGAATGGTAGAAGAAAAACCATTTTCTTTCTTATAGTTTTTTATCTAAAATAATGAAAACCTCCACATTGTACTATGAACTGTGTCTTCTATTTCTAGTATTAATAGTGCACCAATAATTCATTTCATCATACAAGCATCCACCGAAAGCAATGAAAACCTCCACATTGTACCTATATTATGAACTTTGTCTTATACTCTGTACACCAATATTTCATTTCATTACACTCGCTACTCGCAGTCGCATCCACGCAGGATCCCATAATAAGAAATGCAATTAAATTGCAAGCGAAAGAATAACAATAAATTATGTTTATGTATTATTGGTTTATTGAAAATTATATGGTAGAAATGATCTTGCATGGGCAAAAATTGCATAATATGCACATTATATAAACGTAATAAATATCACATTATTTAACAATAATCAGTGTCCGTTTTGAATATAAATATGCATAGGTAAATCCTGAATCATAAAATTGATTAACAAAACTAGTTATTTTGGTAAATGCGGACCCAGTCGATTTCTAAAGTAGGTTTCGGCCACAATTTTGCTTCTTCGAAAGTAATATTGCCGTATTTGACTTCTGGGAACATTGTACCAACCAACAGACAAAGCAATGGTCAAGGCAAGCTCTTGTTTGAATAATTGTTTATTCGTGGAGCACGGTAAATTGCTATCATCGTCCAATCTCCAGTCGCTATAAAAATGTGTCGTGGCTTCGAACACTTTTTTGTCATCTACAAACCACTCAATCCTTCTGGGTTGCCAATTTACGGCAAAATCATGAAATCTCTCACTGAAATCGACTCCACGAAATGCTTTTTCGATTTTCCTCGTAGCCACTAAATTCCAAGATCTGCCAAAATGAGCCGAAAATATCAAAGTAGAAGTCCTTGAGCCTCTTGCTGACATAAGGTCAATTTCTTCGTATTTGCAATTATCATGATTTTGATAAGCAGGCAAAAGATATATTGAGGGAAGCAAAAATTTTCCTTTAGGAAGTCTCGCTCGAACAACAAAGGTCCCATAGCTAAATCCCTTTGGCTGTATCGTCCCTCGAGTTTCCACAATCACTTTTCCCGAAGTAAAATTTTTTGGTTTGGCAAATAAGCGCATCTCGTGCCAGGTTTCTGGGCGAGCCGTTAAAATCAATTTCCCATTAGAAACATCAATGTTATTCGTAGAGTTGTTAAAACACTCCAAATTTTTGTCCTTCAGTCCTTTTCCTGTCATAATTAACAAAAATGTTCAGCAATTCATTTCTACTTACATAAATTGTTACTTAAATATTTTCTACACAATTACTAATTAAAAAACACATCACGTTTTTAAACGAGGTTATAAATTGTACTTACCTTCACAACTAGTTTGGGGTATCCAATTATCACTTCTAAGTTGATTTCCATCAAAATCCTCTGAAAAAGCAAGTCGTC
>JABASI010001225.1:0-26982 GCA_019776505.1 Tomocerus nigrus
GTATAGATGCGGCAGCGCAGCGGCAGATGCATTTGATTACTGTTCCTTCTCCTTAGCGAACCAACATTTCAAACGCCTGCTCGATCCTTTGGTTTCCTCTCTGGAATGGCAGTGTCAACGGTAAAGTATGTTTCGCGCACATTAAGGAAAGTGACACACAAACTAACCCGAAATTTCAGATTCGTACAACTTATGAAGACAGTACACCCTAGTCTGACAAAAGTGGCCGAATACTTTGAAACTGTCTACAAAAGACGGGAATGGACGGTGGCACAGTACCCTCCATGATTTTGGAACGTAAGGGACCGAGTTTCGCAAGACATTCCTAGAACCACTAACTGCATGGAAGGATGACATCATCGATTACATTTCAAGATGAAATGTGAAAAACCACCCATGTGTCGATTTTTTTTAGTAATGATAAAAGAACAGCAACGAACTGAAAACACACTTCTTCGTATTTTAAACGGTACCTTTTCTATAATGAGGAAGTTGTTATTTGTTATACGCTAAAATTAACCGTAGACTACGAAAAACCAGCAAAAAGTACGGGGGGAAAAGCTTTCAATTTAAAAAATTCATAAAAATTATTGCCATGAATTTGAAATGATGTGATGAGATGTAATGTCATGTGAGATGTTTTGCCAAACTGACCTGCCATAATTTACAGCTGTTTACGCAGTAGATATCGGAAGGTACTATATATGACATGATCCATATACGTCTATATTTCCCTCCCCTCACCGTCTTTCTCAAACATAATTAGCTTGGAATTTTTTTCTGAACACGTGTTCTTGAGACCTATAGTAGACAATATCATTTAGTTCACCTCACAAATGAATAAATCCGACATCCGCCTGTATATATTGGAGTCCACAACCACAATCGTTATTTATTGCTTATTATGAACATTTTCTCTGTCTCCGGGTACTACGGGAACAAGGTTGATATTTTCGAACGTCAACAGCGATACTGCTACTTCATAAAAAGTGCCCTATAATTAATTAAAACCCCTTGGACTTCCTTCTGGGAATTTTCAAATGGTTTATTTTCTCCACTGATCTTTAATGCTTTCGGTTATCCATTGTCTCAAACTCAAAACCTATAAAATATTTTTATTGGTACACCTTTACTTTCTTTATTGAATTTTATACTTATTCTTGTTTCTACTCCTTTCATTTTTACTACGCTTTGTATCGGTTTATTACTTTTTATAACATTTCACAATATATGTATTCAGAAATAGATTGTAGTTACTAAGCATGACAATCTAGCATATTTTTAAACTTCGTATCAATTTAAAATAATAGGCAACGAGAATGTTATGGTTGGGGGTGTTTAGTCATATTATAATGTATGTATTATTATTATTACAAATATTTCTGAAAAGAAATATCGGTAGTTTACCTTCCAATCATCCATCATTAGAAGAATATCTGTATATTTAGTTAGGTATATAGTCATCAGAAATTGCATCCAGGGTTCAGCAGGAAAGAATGATTGAATTAGCAAGATTCCCTACTAAAATAACACCCAACGATATCTTTTTACCGTAGTAACAGCCGAAGCATAGAAGCCGTGCCGGAAGATATACGAAATGGATTGTAAAAATAACTGGCAGAGAGTAATCCAGTTACTGTAGTAGTTGCACTGGTGCAAGTGAATGTTGCGATCTAGACTAGATTCTGCCAGTAGATACCCAGGACATACGTATGTACTCCATTCTTTATCCGTATCAAATTATGGAGTAAGCAATCCAAAGAAATGCAATAAAAATCCTGCCTCCTTACTCCTTGAATCCTCTTTTTCAGTAATCCATTTTTGCCTCTCTTTATTATACATACGAATTTGTATTAGGATCCTACTAAAGGAGAAGTTTACTGACAGTAGAGAAACTGCCAACACAGAAGTTTTTTCTTGTTTCTGTATTCAAGAAGATGAATGGCCAATAGAATAAAATTAAGTAAATTATGGGTCCTTTTGTTGGGTTTGATGTAAAAGTCCGTGTAATAGTAAAGTAACTTTTTGGTAGTTTTGATAAAATCAATAAATCCCATGGTGCATAATTATATGTGTGGGATTGAGCATGCTGATTTCTCTATGATTACCAAAATTGTTACAATTTATAAGAATTTAACTTAATTTGTATGTATGAAGTAAGTAACATAGTGGTTTAATTTAGATAAGTAGGTATTTATTCCTTTTACTGATATTATTATATTGGTTATGCCTTTATGTTTTCAAACAACGGATGTTATAAATAGCAGAAGCTATACTATAGCTACCCAGCTTGAAGCCAAGTCAAGGTAAAATAAATTCAAGCCAATAAGACAAGGTGCACATTATAAATTACCGATCCGAAACAAAACAAAGTGAGTTGAATGAGGGGTAGTATCTAGTATATAGCAATCTTTACCAAATTGCTACAACAAAGTAAATTCAAGAAAAGTACCGTTTTGTGGAAGCATTCGATTGTAGATAATAACGATTTAAGAGCAGAAGGAAATTTTTATGCACTCTTCATTTTACATCCACATACAAACATCCATAACTCCAAGCGCATCTGCTGCTTAGCAAATATCAATTTGGGCAAACATATCGTATTATTAGGTATGCGCTGGCATTTACGTCTGTTAGAGGAGTACCGCACCATAAACATACAATAGGGGATAGCTAATTCACATTGCTTATCTACAGTTTTATTAGTTCACTGATATTGAGTGTATGTATCCTCTAAGATACAAACCGCGCATCCATCCATGTACCAGTGCCAATAATGTACACCGTGTGGTTTACTCTTCTTTTCTTACATATTATTATTGCTAAAGTAGATTTTCTTTACAGTGGTTTAACTTTGAACGTGCTCTGTATTTTCACTGGCACTCACACAACTAATTACAGTACAGTATAAAAGGTAGTCAGGAAAGAGATTGGCCATCAAAGGTTATCCCTTGAATTCCTCTTAATCTTCTTTTAGTTTGATGTGTCTTCTAGAGCTTATAGAGAGTGCACACGTTCTAATAATATTGGATTAGGTAGTTAATAAATCATATTATGAAAAGTATTGGTTGGCTGAGCCAAAGCATGCTGCATGAGCTGAGACAAGACACTCAGTTCTTCACTCATCGTCAAATAAGATAGTTATACCATTCATCTTTATACATTTTGGCTTTGCCAGTTTTTATGCACTAAACGACTATAGATAGAGTGAGAGAAGTCAGTTTTACACTTGTCTGTCTATCCCACTATAATAATAATATGTACCTATGTGCATTGCATACCAGTATATCACCACACCACCAGTAAACTATGTATGTATGTATGTATTACTACCAACCGAGACGGAAAACTTCATGCCCCGACGACTTTCACACTTGGCCTGATTCTATAAGGTTAAATTATATTACATCAAACTTCTATTGTGGCAAAGTAGCAATGTGCTTCAATTCCAACTCAGTTTCTACCTGTTCCTTCATACATTACAGCTACACACAGTCTCTCTACATCTGAATGCAGATTTAGATCTCTCATTCAAGTGAAAGCATAAGCTACTAGCTTAGCGCCTTTCTATGTCTGCATCTTCGTTTAAAATGTTTAGACTTGTACTGGAAGCAGTCATAGGCTTAATGTATTTACCTGACAAATCCAATTGGAATATAAGTCTAGTGTATGTAGAATTGTAGATACAACCACACTGCACTGGCCATACCCACAATATTCAGGTATTTTTATGCAGAGAACTCTACGGTCTTCCTGTGTATACAGGAATTATATATTAAATACTCCTTTTCTTGGTCTACAGCTATATTATAAATAGTGATATGTAGTTTGGATGTTAAAAGTCTGTAGATTCCTCCTGCTCTGTTCCTTATGCATACGTAGATGTACCTAGAGTACCTTGACTTGTCATAGCTTGACTTGGTTTGATTTGCCTACATATACTACTTATTTATAGATGTTAGTAAGTGCACGTAGAGTAGAAAGAACCCTTTTTCTGACTTTAACTACACTCAGAGAGTGTCAGACTGAGCCTTATAGCAAAACAGGCCTAACAGAAGAGTTTAACTCTTCTAAGTGCTACTAAATTCACTCAAACGCTACTAACGTAAACTCAACAACTTTACTGTGTACACTATTCTCGTTGACTCTGTCTCGACTAGTCTGCTACACACACCTCTTCACTTCTCAATCACCAGTTTGTGAAATTCTGTAGTAAAAACCCTTGCTCGACACTGCTTGAACTCTGTTTACTGTATTCTTTCAAACTTCCATCCAACTCCAAGTCCCATTGAGTCTTGGTTTCTTGATTGCCTTGCTTGCCATGCCATATCCCTCAGTCTCTAAACATAACATGTACACACACCTTAAATTAAATTAAGTCTTGCAGTACCTAATGAAAATTGGATTCGTTTTCTCATCTTACATTTACTTCTTATATTTAGTTACCGAGGTATACTACAATACTACCTAGTCTCTTCTCACTTTGTTCAAGAAAGAGCGCTTATATTCTTACTGGAAACTTTCATTATTTATTATTGGACTATGCTAAATTCTTTATTTCATGGTGCCTCTCTAAATTAAAATCTATTCTCCTATCCACAATATAGTTACCTGATGACCTTGCAAATAATACTTCTCAACTTTAACTTACCTTCGAACAAGATAAATATAGTTGTCGATTTCTTTTTCTCTAGCTTACGCACGCACGGCACGACTACTCCAAACTGAGTAGCAAATACGAATCGCACTACTGTCATTGATTGATTGATTGATTGATTCAGCTTTATTTCAGTGACAAGATAGGCCATACAATTACATAAGAACTGCACTCAGTAGTAGTTACATATAATAACCACACCGCTTTTCACCAACTGTCACTTTATCCTACAAACATCTGACAACAATTAACAAAAATCAAAAAAACATCACGAAAACAAATCATAATCGATGAATAGGTTAAATCTAATGGTACACATAAATATCCAATCTCTTCGATTCCACATATCGCTTCATTAAATCCACCTATCGCTTCATTAAATTGTGCCATTCAACCAATAATTATATAAGATTCTCCATGAAATCATCAAAATAATATTTGTCTAGCTTATTGTATTGGTAACAACCTACACAATTATTTCGATATAACTATTAATTCATCTTTGGCAATTATTTGTAGGTATATATCTACATACCTACCTAGAAATAAAATCCCCTAACCATCGATTTAATTGTCGCGTCTAGGTCCTGTCCTAGACCCTTTTAAACATTATATTGGTCTGCAAGTTTTAATTTTATTGCAGACAGATATACTTAGGCACTGTTACTTTCTTCTACATAAAACTAGGGAGAATTTATCTCCAATTTAATTCTGTATTTGGAATTTATCCTGCTATTATATTTCAATCATTTAAAAGCGTATTTAAATGTATATTTGTGTTCTAAAGGCATTAAAAAGGGTGAGGAGGATAAAAGTGACACTTAATTATGCACACATCATTCAACGGTAACTTCAGGATTCAAACATCCATGACATCAAATCTTATTGAGTTACACAGTGGCTAATCAGAGAGAGAGAGAGACTACTAAAGGTTTTTTATGGGTAGCAGACCAGGCAGGTAGGACAGGGTAGCTCTATTCCAAAGTAAACTACTCACCAACATTTGGTAGACTGCTGCTGCAGTGCACTTTGCACTGCACTGAACTCACCTGAACTAGCAATTCTGCTCTGTTCAACACTTGAAATAGTTGAGAAGAAATAATGTCTATAATAATAGTAGTTACTGTGCCATGATATTCTGTGTCTTACTGTCGAGCTAACCAGCGCAGCGTTATACATTCAAGCTGGCTAACTGACTTTAATTCTTCCCTTTAACATACAATAATGGATACAGATACTTATTACGATGATGTATGAACAGAGAATTCTACCTGTATAACATATTGGGATATGTAGCTTTATGTAGCTAGCCAGCTAAGCTTAAAACTACTCTGATTCAGCTCATTGTTAAATAGCTAGGTACTTCAATCTTATGCCAGTATGTATCTTCTATGTGTTCTTACAGCTATTGTTAGCGATTTATGTGAGTAACTCCCTCTCATTTAATAACAAGAATATCGCTCACTCTGCTCCTCGTGAACTAAACGTCAGTCTTAATATCCTTTACATTTAGTTGCAGATTTACTGTCTATTGTAACACAAAGCAAAATATTCTTTCTAAAAAACCTGCCATGTGCTCTGTGAGTTTCTGGGCTACTAGCAGCTCTACAGCTCTCTCAAAAGTTGCAATTGTTTGCATAAAACAGAATCTAAAACGATTCGTTTTGTTTTCCCTTGCCTAATTCATCGATATCATTTTGATTTGTTTAAATAGATAGAAGTTAAAGCGGGACATAATCACTGAATAAGAACTAAATGCAGTCTGCCTATCCCATCAGTTGACATTGAATCCAACGTGCGGTTTCCTCTCTTTCATTACTAAATAGTACAGTGAGTACAGTCTGCAATGAAGGTAATTTGCATGAACGGTCTATTGCAAACAGTGACTGTGAAATTCTAGTAGCTACAATCCTATCATTCACTAGCAAAGTAGAAAATCTAGTACACAAATAAGTGATATCAATTTCAGTTCTGCTTCATTTACAGTTCTGTGTCTGTAAGCTGCATATATTCATGTCTGGCCCTTTTTCATGTGAGATCTTCTAACTTTTGAGCATATTGACTAATTGACTGAAAATGGTTGGCTAAAAATAAATCTTCGATTTCTTTGCACATATACATATATCTACATACATAGATTATAGATGTATTGCATCCCATTCAATGCAATGACATAACGTGAGAGTGAGTGACAAAGTAATAGTGTGGTGTCTAGTTCAACTTTCGTTCTTGATAAATACAAAAGTGTGTACGCTGTTGCAATTGCCAGAGGATTGTTTGTGAATGAATCAAATAAATTTCAGTTGACAATGTCGAAATAAAACCACAAAAATAATAAACCCAACTGAAAACTACAAACGCTCACTCATACCAATCCTCCTAACTTTCGATCTAAAATAGTCACAATCAAATTACTTTCTTCATGAAAATCTCATTTGAGAAAAGTCTTCTTAGCCAGCACCAATGCCAACAAATTCACAGGAATTAGACTACAGTGCCGACTAAAGTCTTCTTCCTTTCCGCTGCTGCGATGGGTGCCAAAGATGTTTTTACCAATCCTCAATTCCTCACGTCAGCAACAACATTGGGTGGCGGCATCAAGCAGGGAACTAAAGATGCAAATCACATTCATATGCTCGGTGGTGTCAATGCCATTGACGAGGAATGGCATCAGAAATATGCTTTCATAATAGGATTGCTTCGCAAGCCCCATGCTCTTCTCGTCAAAGAATCCTTATCTGTCGAAAGAGACAAACTCGTTCAGAAACTTAGTGCATATCGACTAGAAAGAAACTTAGTTCGAGAAAGCCTTTCAAAAAATTTGCAGAATGGGTGAGTACACTATCGCTTTTTTACATCTACACAATTCTAATTACGTCTCTGTATACCATTAATTTAATTGTACTTAACACTATTAAGTTAAAAGTAATCTTCCGCCTTAAATGAATTGGATGTGCATGTATTTAATAAATAAGAGAGTAACACTTTCTCCACCAGCCGTAAACAGTACTCACAGGGAACTCTTTAAATAGGCTTTTATTTTTCTTAAGCGGAAATAATTTTTGCATCCATTTGCGCGACAACGATGACAGTGTTAATAAAATGCATTAAAATGCAAATGTGATTGTGGTAAAAGTAGCAAAACATAAATTACCACTCAGAATAAATAACTCGAAGTCAAACGAATATCTGTAATAGTGATGCTTATCTCAGTTTTAAATACATCTAAAAAAATTTATTAATAAGATATGTAAAAAATTGATACACATACCCTACCTGGATTTCTATTAACGTAAATAGTATGTAGATATTAGATATACGTACTATAAAGTGTAGCTTTTCAAAATGAAATGCAAAGAAAGATTTAATTAGCCGCACACCACTTTATTATTAATTAATCTTTAATACCTATGTCGATCTTAAAAAGATTTGCGAATATATATAGACAATTAGACATTAATGGTAGGTAATACGCACATATTACATATACTAAATGAATGTATGTGAATGCTTATCTATTGCCATTGTAATTCAGAGAAACTATACTGCTACAGTCACGACACAACCTTTTAAAAGTTTGATGACGCGCGCACATATGCAATGCAAATGCAACCTGAGCTTTGATAATATAGGTGTGCTACTTGTGCCTCTCAAAATCTATCTCTTTTTAACTAGAGTTAATGTATCTTATTATGTATGTTGTTATCGCTAACTAGAAAGAATAAAGCAGCAAGCAGTAATTTACAAAACGTCTTTGTATTTACTCTTCCTTTGGGTCGCTGCTGACTACAGCTCCCATCGTATCTCAAGTCTAGTATTTTCTGTTCATATTGCATACATTCGTATTATCAACATAATAAGTATGTATAACGTTCATATTTAAAGAATATCAGCATAAGAATCGAATTAATTCCGATAATATAAAAATGAACAGATTTCCCTCAAATTTATTCTTTCATTATTTATCACATTCTACATACATAATATGACCCACAATATGTAGAATTAAGGCAATATTTTCTATTGGGGATTAAAGCAGACACATTAGGCAGTAATTCTAGCTGAAATTGCAAACCTCATCAAGAATTATCATAAAGTTTGAAAAAGCTATTGTTGTTCAGAAGTTATTCAGTTTGTATATTCAGCATTATAATTGCATTTCAATATACTGCAGAAAATGCTTTATTGAACGTTGTTTTAAAATGTTAAAAATCTGTTCGAGCTCCTTTCTCAATATGCTAAAATGGTCATAGAAATATCTGTCGAGTATTTTGTTAATGGTTGTTGGCGGAAATGTTTTTAGCTTAGTGATCCTACAAAAATATTTCACCTCCTTTAATAAAAACTTGAAAGTTCAACAAAACAAACAGACATAGGTAGTCTGGGAGCGTCTTCTAATTCTGTACCGTTCTGTGAGAGTAAATAGGTAATTATAATGCTTCTCTGTCTATACGAATATTCTTATACTTATTTAGTGATCGCAAAGTTTTATTATTATTGCATGGACTTACAAGAAATAGGAAAAATACCTTGATGTCTTGAACTGGTCTCTAATACATACTATAAAAGGCTAGGCTAAATAGATTGCCGTAGAGCCAGTGCTTCCAAATATTTTTTTATTTACAAGATAAAAAGGCATCATAGAAAGTTTGTTTATTTTCTACAGTGGCCCATGATATTATATGTCACAAAGTTTGACCTTAATATAACTAACCTTTATTCGTGTATAAATCATTAGAGCTTGGCACTCAGAACTGTCGACGTTGACGTATCCAAAAGATATTTAATGACGTTTTAGCATTTAAAGGAATATGTATGTATCTGTAAATGCAATGGATAGCAGTGTGTATCTGAAGTGCATATACATGCTAGTATGATATATCTGCCTGTAGTATTATATGTATGGGTACCTAATCTTAAAGGATGCTCAACAAACCATACCAAAAATGAGATTTTATTTGGCAACGATAGCTAACTATTAGTTCTATCGGAAATTCCATCAGTCTAATATTAATGTTTCTGAATGTAGCTTTTTGTTTACAAATCTGCGTGTCTTTAAAAATTTCCATTTTTTGACCAATGAGGTTATATTTGTAACGTAGCTATGCACATGTGTAATTATAATTCTGGCGTGCCTACATATTATAGTAATGTTATTACGTATTTAGATGCCACGCTTTTGTGGAGATCATACACAATAGATATTTCATTTAATTGTGTGTATTACATACAATGTTGCTACACACACGCATTAAAAGTCTATAAATTATTATTTTCCCGCAGTAATGAATGTAGGTTCATAGTTAGTTGTACATATTTACTTATAATAATATTATATACTTAAGTATCTCATAATATTTCTGCATATTACTTAGCAGTGTATTCTTGTTATATTTATATCACATGTTAGTTAGTCTTTCTTGGACAATAAGTGACAAAGAAAAGTAAGATTACAACAATTGTTACGCATTCAACTCAACAATAGTGATGACAATATGTATTTAGCAGATGCAAGCATCCAGAAACAATCCAAAATGACTGTAATCACATCAGCATACATAGAATATGAGATGCAGTCAAGACAAGACGGCTTAGCGTGAGCCTTCATGATTTGCGCGACAGAATTGAGATAGATGCCTACCTGCTTACTCTTTGTGTATGACTATGCTACTTACTTAAATAAAGTATGTTACATGAAAATTGAAACTGTATATAATATTTGTAGTTACGTCGGTATTACTTTATCATTTTGCTTATTACATTCAATGTACGTAACAAGAAGCCTATTAACAATATTAACGTTTAAGGCTCTGACTTCTAAACAGGGCAGGTGTGCAAAGATAACGTGTGAGAAGCAGAGACTAGAAAGAGACTTTTACTGTTGACATAATTATATTAGGTATGTGGTATGAATGACTTTTATTAGTATGACATTTTCTTATTACATACAGATTTTCTATTGGATAGCATGTCAACATGGGAAATAAATAGCTAATACATCAGCGAGCAAATCCTGAATGCCTTATGCTGTACATAGAAATATTATACAGCATATATACTATCTATTTACATAGGTACTTACTTAGGTAGGTACTTAAATAGTACGCTATGCCCCGCCTTGGTAATCAAAACTAAAGTAGGGCAAGACAGTAAATATTGTCTGTTTTCTTACCCACAAACTCACACACGCACCATGCCACTTGTCAAACTACACTACCCATTTTGTTGTGGCAATGTATTTATGCAAATCTGTCTTGTGTGACACATTCGTTTTTTTAATATCTACCACATCAATTTACAATTGAATTGACTTTTATTACAATTGAAGTTTATTTTTTAGTTTTGCATAATACCGAACACTTTATTTGTAAAGTACTTGACAAATATTTTCGTATAATTTCAGGAGCTTATGTAACTCCTTTTTTTCTATCTGTACCTACTTGAATATTCATAAAAAGGAACGTCAAAAATAAATTATAAACAAACATTATTAAAGATGAATCTTGAAAACTCGAAAAAAAGCCTCCAATGTTATCATTTCTTGTTGAGTCATTTTTAGAAACCTGCAAATTGGAAAATGGGATTCCTTTTTTATACAATTGTCTAATGACTGTCAAATCTAATTCTTATAGTATATAGTATACCTATACTTAGTATACATTATTACGGGATATCCCACGTAGTCTTTTCATTTTAACCTTTTCATAGGTAATGCTATTTTTGCTCGGGCCAGTAATTTGGAGTCAACAACAGAAGCTTCTATCAATCTATTACAAATGCGTATCAAGCATAAATATATCTTAAGACAAGCAATGGTCCATTGTACATTAAAGGAGAAACTACTGTTCCTTGCTAAGAGGCTGCTTACATAAATGGAATTATTATATAGAAATTTACTACGCAATAGGCTAATATTATTAGTTGAGTTGAGTGCATTTTGGTAGGTACCTGTATATGTATTGGATGGCAATGCAAAATACCAATAATAAATTAGCAGGAATGGAATTTGAAATTTGATGATGAGATTCACAAAGGCCGGAAGTTTGGGAAAATCAATGATCCTCGAAGTGAAGGCCACAGTTTCCACATTAAGCATTACATGGATTCCATTACATTGATGTATTAGACGTAATGATATTCAATTCATCCAGTGATTCCATGCTTTAATATAGCAATGCTCTTAGACAGAACAGAGCGAAATGAGCGAATGTATGTACAAGAAACAATGAGTAAATGTCAGCTTCGAGTCTTGCAATTGACTCTCTCATTCTACAGTATTTCTCTGTTATTTTAGTTTCATCTGTGTGTTTCCCATTATATTGCCTTGCTTCTTGGCATATCTAATTGTGCAAAAGATAATTTATGTAATGTGGGAGGACTGATTATGTAGCTTTCGTGCTAACAATTCACATAGCTGAAGATAATAATATTGTTCTATTATATTAAAAGATACATACATTTAGCTTTAACAGACAAATCTCAAGCTTCCCTCTTGTCAGTGTCTGCTTATTACGCGTTGTACATTGTACTACACTTGTCTATAATATAAGTAATTTGAGTTCACTGTTAATGTGTAGGTGTACAGTGTACATTCTATGTACATACCTCTGTGTAATTTGGTATCGGTACGTTCTCTGTAGTTTGGCACGACAATTTACGTTTAACAAATAATCGGTTTAATATTTTATTATCAATTGCCATATTTCTTTTCTCAAATGAGAATGTGAAATTATGTTAATTCTATAGATTCATCTCAATGTTATTAAGTATCTGCACAATCCATCCTGTGTAAGAGTATTTTGTCCAACCAAAGGTACAGAAGTTGTAAATGGATCCCGCTAGTACTTCTCTTCAACGAGCAACTTCAAAGTATAAGCCATCCCAGAGATAGAGAGTTACTTGTCGGCTGTCGTCAAAGAGTGAAACGCGACAGCGAGGTTGAAAATGCTTTTGCAGGTGGTTTGGTTTTCTTTCTTGCTTTTTAATTCTTTATTTGGATTTCTGCTTAGGCGCATGTGGCACTCTAAATTTCATTCTCTACTTGCTTTTCTGCTGCGTGGTGAGGTTGACGAAATGTCTACAGCTTGAGTTGTATTCATATCTAACGTTATTCATCCCCATATCGCCATGGATTACTTCTTCAATTTCAAATGCGCAATTGAGTTTTGATCTTAGGTATATCAACATCCTTATCTATGCTCTATGTATGTATGTAGGTATAGTTGCTTGCCATTGTGTTCCTGATTAAGTAATTCAAATAAAAGAATTGGAATGAATTTATTGGGTTACTAAGTAAGACTTCTTACTAACTTCCAATTTGTAGTTATACCAAACGTCTTGGGACATACTCCAGGCAGTATACCTATAATATAAGCAATGTGAAATAATGATTGTATTGTTGTGGCTTCACTTGGTTTGATTGTGTCACCGCCTCAGCTTAGGTACACACACACCAAAACTTTTTGTCAGCTTGCTTTAAATAAATGTAGGTAATGATGTAAACTAGTAGTTCGTGTTAGATTTCACCTGCAGATGAAAAACTTTCAATTGGTGTATAAAAGCGCTAACTCACCCACACAAACTATTGAAAAACCATTAATCCACGGAAGTATTTTGAATATTAAAACATCAAAACAAGAATTTGACACCAATTCAATTTAAAACAGGTTGCCCTAATATAAGTCTCAACTCACAACCAAAGGATATCAATATAATCCTGGTAATTCAACCATATTTATTGGCATAAGTTCTCAATAAATTATTCTACCTGCGCATATTTCGTCAACGCACAGGAACCTGACGTTGCAAAACCCTCCCGAAATTTTTTTACCTTTCCTATTTTATTGCCTAAAAAGATGTTCTGGGAAGTTTTCATTCGTTTCATGAAAAATTTAAATAGTTTAGCAAGGTTCCCTACATTAATTCTCATTACTAAGGAGAGAATTAAATGATTTTTAGACCCAAATAATTATTGTCATTCATATTTTACCTCCAGTTTTGATACTTTGAAGTATTTACAAAGCGCAGATAAAAATGTGTAGATATGTTTCGATGAAGTCGTAGCTCGTAACTTGCTTTAGAGTGTCCATCTGTCTCTCCCTCTCTCTCTCTTAAAAAAACCCTTTCTATATAGAGTCAAGGTCAACTTAAACATTTCAATAAGAATTCAAAGCCTTTGGATAGGAAAAATGATGTAGAAAACAAGAATTATCTGGAATTGGAGTAATTAATTTGTTGTTTTTCTATTTTCAAAATGTAATCGAACTCGATATTTCTGAAAATGCCGATGTTTTTAGCTTACCTTATGATCCGGCCTGTGTGTCTATACAAATATTTAGTAATTTATAGAGTGAAATGGGAGATGCTAGATAAAAGTCAGGGAATATGAATTTAGATTGCGTTAGTCTTTATTTAATGAACTGTAAAGCAGTAAAAGAAGCGAGCTATTTATGGAAACCCAGAGAGATTGATTCAGAGGTACCGCCTACACCTATACGTACATCGTACATCTACTCGTGTCTAATAATATAGAATTTTGTACACGTATTACATTACATAGTTTTTCTTTTATCTCATTCAAGAGATTTGTTGTCTTGTCATTGTGAGTTTCCTCATCATTGGAAATAATATGAGCAATTTATTATTAGTAGCAAAAGTAAGTATACCTGTTTAATGGGCAATGCCAAGCTCAAAAGGTAGACAAAAGACGTACTCATGTCATTATGGTCAGTTACTACTGCCAAAATTACCTAATTTAAGTTCGCTTTAAGTGAGCATTTATCACGCAAATACATTTGACTTTGGCACATTTGCTTTGAAGTTACCTAAGCTTAATAATCGCTTACCTCGTTTTCAAGAATACAATGATACAGCAATGCAAGATAGACAGTGATACCCATTTAACTCACAGAAATTGAAGTGTAATCGACGAAGGCAACATTAGCAAAAACAATTTCTTAGATATATTATTGGCTTATACTTTCGGAAATTGTATGTTTGGGCAGCCCTTTCCTTATTTGGGCATTTATGCATGGACAGTGTTTATGCTTATTAGAGGCAAAAATAAAAGCAACTAAAATGATCCAGAGGCTAGCTGGAAAAAGGTACTCGCTACTAGCTGGAAAAAGGAAAAAGAAAAAAGGCTACTCGTCCCAGAATACACAAAAAATCATGAGACATTTATTTTTGTAAAGATTTATTGTAGATGACTTCGAAAGTTCGAACACACAAAAGCATTTGCCTTGCAATAAATACAATTAGATAATGAAATACTTGTCATTTTAACCGGCTGAAATGGCTAAAATGAAATACATGTATGGGAGCTAATTATAACAAGTCTGTAACCTGCTTATAGAAACAATTTGTTGCTAAATAACTCTCATTTTATGATGTAAAAATACACAAGAGTAAATAAGTTAAGATGTATGGATACAATGTTTTTTGTAGCAGGTATATCAGAAAACATAAATCACAATGTCATTAACCGTAGGAACCACAAAAACTGAAGCAAGAAGGGTGTAAATTGTGTAAAAGCATGTACGTATTAAATGTACATAAACAAGACAAGTTAGTGCATACGTGTGCACCGAGCACAAAATCATTATCTAAATTTAGACAAAAGAGCCGACAGTAATCATCATTAAGAAAATTAACCTTGGATGTTGTGTGAAGGAAAATCGTTGGTTGGATAGGGAATATAATAAGGGATGATTATTAGAAATTCAGTTTGAATCAGCATAAAGTTGATTGATGGGTGTTAAGAGTGAATGTAAGATGCTTTTATAAAGATACTTTCCGTCGTAAAAGATGGATACAAATTATAATAGAGTGCTATCTGCATTCATAAATAATAATAGTCTGAGAGATATGTTTATGTGCATATCTACATTTCTACGATGACAGTTATTACAGCAAAAGTGAAAAGTAGACATAAAAGGAACAAGAAAAATGATACTGTAGAGAAACCAGGAGTAATTGGCTACACGCCATATAATGCTAGTAATTCAAACAAAACGTACAAAAGTTAACAATGAGTAATTAATGAGTTTTCAAATTACAAATGAACAGTTAATAGGCACGAGTAGGATTTATCTTTATGTTAAGTAAACTCTGAATGGTTTTACTGTGGTACACTTTTTGATAATAAGGATATCTATTTTATACAATAATTTATGTGTAGTAATAAGAATGATAATAATTAACGAATGAGTTGTACTTAAGTGTGTGTAGTGCTGGCGCTGATTGTTTTATACTTCTTGATAGAATGAATGGCTAGGAAATTGCCTATACGGCATAAATTACAAAAGTAAACGATAAAATCAATTTGTCTGCTGCTGAGATATAACATCTTTAGTTTGAACGGTATGCATCCGCAAATATCTAGTTCATGCATAGATAATGGAATGATTTTGCCTAGTACATTATTGCAGAAGTACAATAAGCTATTTTGTGCTATCTCTGAGAATGGCAATGGGTAGTCAATTTGTTTCATTAAAAAGATAGTAGAGTTGAAGTGTGTGCACAGGTAGCTGCATCTAATATAGGTACATAATGGTTTCTGGTGGGTAGTACACAAAATCCATTTACTCCTCGAATCTGTAAGACAATGATGAGTAATGTGCAAATGTGTCAGTTGTGGTGAGCACATTGTTCCGCTCTTAACGCTTAACTTCAGATAATGCTCTGCAGTTCTCACATTTTTGGTTGTCTTTTTCCCATTTGCAAAACTATAGCTTTGCTTGGCTTCTACTCAATATTATGTAGATGGGTGGAATGCTTAGCAATACGTTTCTATTCCTATACACATATAATATTGCATACTTATCAGGTTACTAACTTCGCTTTATTTCATCCATTTATTACTTTTCGTGTTGGACTGCTGCATGGCTACTTATTTTGTTATACATTATGTACATTCTATAGCCAGCCCTTATCCATACATTGACTTGTATTGTAGTACATATGTGTGATGTAGTACCACAAATTGCAATTAGTTCGTAAAGGTAGGTAATTATTGTAGAGTTCTCTCTATCTCTATTATGGACTAATGTCTTAGTCTATGCATACAATAGTCAACAGTGTACATAAACCGAGGCCTTAAGAAATGCATGCTAAGAAATGTATACTAAATAATACACCAATACTACACACACTAGAAACGGCACTATGAAATCTAACACGTTATAAATGTAGTTATTATTTATAGTAGCATGGAAGTGTAATAGGAGATCAGAGTCAGTATTCAGTTCAGACGTCGGCACGCAGACAACAGGTAGCTCCAACTTAAAGGAAGTTGGGCTACGAAAATAAAAATTTCCATAGCTTCAAAATAAACATCATCATTACGGAGGATCTAAAGATTGCAATCTCACACACTCCACATACATAACATAGAAATAGGATACTGACTCAGAAGATCACATCAGTTAATCTGGGATCTTTCAACTCGAGTAGTCCTGCTTCTCATTGTATCCCACTGGGATGATCCCAGTCAGTACATTGAGCTGACTAACTAACTACCGTACTAATTTAAATATTTACTACTGAAGCGTAGAACTAAGTCAAGATTCCTTCTCAGAAATGAACATTTTAGTATTTCTCAGCTTTCTGTAGAGTCAACATTGAGACTCCCCTCTTCCAGCTACACTTGTTCTATGAAACTATTCTACTTGTGAGTTTGTTGGTGGAAGTTGCAAAAGTGTTTTAGTGCAGTGTCCGTTATCCTCTGTGGCTTTGCCTCAAAGACTCATCGGTTTCTGTTATCATTTTTTAACTAGACTACCTGTATTTCTCACGTCTCCTTACTTTTCCAATTTGTTACAGATATTGATAGAGAGAGAGAGAGAGAGAGAGACATTAGATTTTATGAGATATATACTGCAAACTACATGCTTATTTCACTATAGAAGGGATGTGTGTAGCCATTCTTCTATTTAACACATCACCAACCATTTTAATAAAGATATATTTATCAGCAGTCGTGACTCCATAGCCACACTCTGCACTCTGTCCCTGTATATCAAGTTAAGGACATTAGCACAAAGAAACTTTGGCGTTATAAAATATCTGACTCTAGTTGAAATTCTACTCCATGATGACTACATTCATATTTAGTTTTGTAATAGTAAGATTAAGTTTTATCTTAAAGAGAAATTCATAGGAGCTCCTAGTGGCAATATCACGTATATTAAGTAAGTGCAGTAATAGTGAGTGTCTTCTCTCTCTCTCTCTTTATAGTTGATTCATTTGGCTCTGCGTAGCTTGCATGGGATTTTACCACATAATCTTGCTGTCTTTCTTCCATAGAAAATAGTTCACATGGCACGTACATCTTTTAACAAAGTGCTTTACCATAACGCAGAGCATAAATATCGAATTCCCACGTCCAGTTGTGTTTTGTTGAGTGAGCTCCTCTGTTCTGCTCTGAGCTGAAGGGATGCTTCCATTCGATCTGTTACATTTACATTCACCAAAACAGAATAGAATTCGAGATTTGGTGAGATGAGACATGAGACGTCAAAGGAGCAGTATGCCCGCAGTAGTAGCCGAATCAGAGCAATAACAATCTCATCTCAATATAATTCGTGCTACACTATGATGCGTCTCATAATAAAGAAACTCTAACTGTACCAATAGTTATGGTCTGCAATAAAATATATTGCATGACTCTGTTACCGTACTTATTTTTCATAGCCCTCTATTTACATGTGTCTACATATAGTCTCATTCTAATAAAATAACACATTGTATAACAGAGTTGTTGCCGTTTTCTATTCACTGATAATAATGTTCAACAGATTACAAACAGATTATCTAGCGAATAAATACATACCAGTGCGCATAATATGCAGTAGCTAATCTATTTCTATAGATATGCACAATCGCACATATTATTTGCTTTATAACTTGATTTCAAAGAGAAACTCGAAGGGATGTCGATGTCAGTAGGCTACTTGGCTACTTATGTATCTTCAAAGTTTCAAAGAAATGAATTATAATGATTACACACCATGGTGGATGTCCATAAATAGATAGATGATTCAACACAAACATTTTTCTTTTGTTCATTGACAATAATAACTATTTTCAGAGAACCAGGTCAATGCTATCCATACTTAAACCATTAAAACTATTACTTATCATCTTTTTCTCCGCTTCATTTTACATTAGTGCATAGGTAATTCAACTTAATACGTCCAAAGATGATTTGCTGATAATCAAAATACCCACGTTTTGGCAGACGCCAAAATCATCTACGTAGCTGAAGAGAAAACTGAATAATAATTTTGTTCTTTATCTCAAACGAACTACGCTAAGTAGTTGGTCAGTTGGTCCCCACAGTTCTTCCAGAAATTCAGTTTAGAATAATATTAATATACAAACTAATTTCATTATGAATTTTAGAATACTAGGTAGGAATACTCTTACTCTTATGCATTTGTTAAATTCATCAATAATTCTTATATACGTATAATAATTATCAGGTGGCTACCCCAGAAATTTTTGATTGAATTTGCAACTTTTCTGGTACAAATTCGAATCATGAATGAATGAATCATGTATTTCTATTAGCATTGTAATTATTTAGTCTGGCTATTTAAAATCAATAGTCCTACGTCAGTTTGCATTATTACAACTTATAAAGTCGTGATTTATAGATCAGGATTGAAAGAAATTCCTCGTAAGTGCATTTCTGTGTATAGCTTAATTGGAACTGAACGGAGGGATTCGGAATAGTAATCCTTCACTCTACATGTGTCTCATCTCATTCAGACTTTTCTTTTATGCAAATCTTTTATTCTAAAGTATAGCACAAATACTGTAAGTAGCTGGCATTCTTTTGTGGGGTTAGGATCGTTTGTCAATAGGCAAATGTATGAATGCTCGTCTCACCGTAAAAACAAAACTTTAAAGATGTGATTTCCGAAGTTGTAGGTTCAAATGTCCTGAACACAAGTTTTCAGTTGCACATTCTTTCAATGTAGAAGGTTAAGTCGCATTTTTAGCATATGCCTACCTGTACAAATACCAAATGTAGTCACATTCACGTAAGATAATATGATAATAGGAGTTAGGGAGCCATGTGTCTTCTCCATTCTCCTTCGCGTGTGGTGTTCAATTGCACATAGGCCCCTCTTGACATCCTTCTAGTATTTGAATTCCATGTACTTATTTTCTGTTATTGCTCTCTAGTTGCATTAAGTAATTCAATGTCGTGCTTTAGGTCTCTACAGAAAATATTTTCCTCGCATTCTTATTCTTCTGTTTTGGGTGTCTCGTCTTTGGATCAGATCCGCTCGCAGCAATATTATGTGGTATTTTACCTTTCGATTCTAATACCTACTTGGAAGTTGTAACAATATTAATGAAATTTCATTCTAAGAGTTCCTATTGATTTCCATTGTGACTGCTCCGCCCACGTAATCTGTATTCAAGTGGAATGTGTCTTTGATATTGTTTAAATTGAAAATAATTGGCTAAAAGGCCATTAATAAATCTGTATCTGAAGGATTGAAATATTAGACATGGAAAAGCTGTATAACAAGTTCATCGACCATGCATAAGTGCAAAAGCAATACAATTTAATTAACTTTCGTGAAAGTAGGAATATTATCAGTTCTGTGTTTTGTGTCCTTTCATTCTTCGCAACAATGAAAACACTCGACTTTCGGGATACATTTGCGGCATTTGCCGCACTTAACAGGTTTGGTTTCTTTCTTCCATATTGCATAACATATAAATATAACGCTGTACTAGAAAATAGATATTGTAGGAGATAAGTTTGGACAATTAATAAATTAAGTATTTACTCGTTTGTGTGTACCGCTTGAATCGCATCTCTTCCCTCCCACTCTATACTCTAACAGCCTAATACTAAAAGGAATCAGAAAAATTAATTGCAGCTTCCGAAGAATTCATTTCAAATCTATAGATAGGTATACGTAGATTAAAATCATAGCGAATAAAAGAGGAGTATTTCATAAGGAATTTTTGCAATTGTATCTTGGGGTGAATGTCTTTAAGTCATAAGTTAACAATTTTTGTACTTACAGACGAGGTTTTTATTAGACATCACATATAGCAGCTACGCTGCGCATTCAATTATACACAATCTGTTCTTGAGACATTTAGATTTCATTAGTAAATTGTCTGCAATGTTCCACCTTCTACAATTTCGGTCATCCGGCATGAATAGATAATTGCACATGATTTTTAATGTAACTTAAGAAATGGCATCACATACTAGCAAGATTCATCAGCGATAATTATTGCAAAATAATGCAGCAGCAGTAGCTATGTATGTTTACGGGTTGATATGGGACATTTAAAAATATTGGTAATTATAGTAATTAGTAATTACTACCTGCAGAGCAATTTCCTCGAATTTGTACACAAATTTGTTTCTAGATACCTAGGTACCTAGTAATTACTTCACTATTTTATTGTCAAATAAATCCTGACACTACGGAAATAACGCTCTTAATTAACTGAATTACTTAGTTAAGTAAAAAACGAAAGGTACACAACGTACTAAATGAGATTTGATGATATTCGCAATGAGAATGCATTACCTCTGCACTGCATAGCTTTAAACAATTGACCAGAATAGTCAATTGTGTGATTTTAAGTAGAAAAGCGTTTCCGAGATTTGCTAATCTAAATGAGTGTTAAGTGTTAGGATTCCACGAACGGACTGAGTGGGTGCATTTAATACGCTTTGGCTAACTCAAAATTTGTTTAGAACTGCAGTGAACTGCGTTGTACTACTAGTTAGTTCTTAATAGATAGTTCGTTTACTGTTGCGACTTGCGATGCGACTCAGTTACTACAGCTCCCAATAGTAGTGTGGCGCGTGAGCGCGTGTAATAATAGCTTAGTGCTCATCTTCACTAACTAATTGAGTAATGGATTAATTTGGCTGAAGCAATTTCACAGTCCAAGGCGCAGCAATACCTAGATTTCAACGCGTAGACCAGCAATTCTGGTCCTCCTAAGCTCGATAAACTTCACTTCGAATTCGAATTAAAGGATATCATATTATAGTATGTATAAATAAATTAAATGTATAATAAAATATTAGTCCTGAGCTACGGTAGTGTGGGAAGGACTACTATTATACGATACACATAAGTATATCTGTTTAGCATCATATTTTTATATATTAAAGATATTATTGATACTATATATAAAATATTAGTATATATATAAGAATATATTCTCAGTAACAAATGTGAGGATTAGAACTGAGTTTCTACTTAGGATGAGTAGTTAATCTCACTTGAATACCCAATGCCAATTTTTCAGTGCATTTAATGAGTAATAAAATAAATTTTTCCCTTCGAGATGAAGTATTCATTTGTAAATGCGATCTGTATGATATTTTACGTCAGAATATTTTTTATTTCCTTGAGATTTAAAGAAACATTAAATAATGATGTTTCAGTGCGAAATTTCTTATATTGAGAGTTGTGTGTGTATCTACACTACACTACACGTCAGTCCTTTAATGATATCTGCGTTCAAAATCTTTTTATATAAATGCGTTCTGTTACAATACGAATAACTTAGTTTTAATTTACAAGTACCTACCATTGAACTACGTTAAAGAATTCGTAAGCGTATTTCAACTATGAATAACTGACATTCGTTTCAATTGATGTAAATGCGATCTGTATGATATTTTACGTCAGAATATTTTTTATTTCCTTGAGATTTAAAGAAACATTAAATAATGATGTTTCAGTGCGAAATTTCTTACATTGAGAGTTGTGTGTGTATCTACACTACACGTCAGTCCTTTAATGATATCTGCGTTCAAAATCTATTTATATAAATGCGTTCTGTTACAATACGAATAAGTTACCTAGTTTTAATTTACAAGTACCTACCATTGAACTACGTTAAAGAATTCGTAAGCGTATTTCAACTATGAATAACTGACATTCGTTTCAATTGAAAATTATTGTAGATTTAGTCGAAATTAAATGCCTACTTTTGAGTGAGTATACATGGCCACGGCAACCAGTACAACAAGACGAACAAGATAGTTACAATATTTTATGCGTTTTTATTTTCAGTGGGTATCTAGCTAAAATATTCAATGATTTCTTACATTTAATGTTTGTGAATTTCGTGGCTATAAATGTTATAAAAAGCTATTAAAAATCTCTCGCATATTTCTATGTTGTAGATCGTATGGTTAATAAATTGATTGTTTATTATCTGATAATCAGTGTTCTGAGTCAAATCCGCTGACTTTACAACAATATGTTAGATTAGTAACTAGAATCAACGTCGTAATTATTTTTAGCTATTGTTCGTATGAATGTGAGCGCTATGTAGATATGAATGAACAGTACCTAACCCACAGCGTGTAATCTTCGTAAAGAGAAAGATGTAGTAGCAGCGACGCGTGCTAATGCTAATACATGTAGTAATGCGATACGCGATAGGAATACAATACATTATATGCAGTAGGTACATGCACGACAATGTTTGGGTGTTTGTATAACAAGGTAAACTGACTGAATTGCCTACTCTTAAAAGGCTGTGAATCGAGCACTAGACATAGACAATGATACCTACCTTTAACTTAATATTATTATAATATTATAGCGATTCTATAATTTCCCTATCAAAATTTGTTTGTGGAGAGATTTGAGAGATGCATTATTAAATAACCGTATTTTACTGTTGATTTTTCTCCTTGTTATACATAAATACATCTCTTTAACCTTGGCTTGTTCAACGTTTCATTTTTACCAGTCAATGATGTCAAGAAGTGTTTATATTTAGTTTTATGGACATAAATAAACGCATTAGAGGATCTATGAAGGAAATCTACTAAAAAAGTCCTTTATTATTGACTCTCCTGTAAGCATAGAAGATTTCTTTTCATTAGACATCTTCAAAACCTACTACAAATAATTCAAATCAACCACAAGGGACTCTACATACGTTGGCATAAATAACTAAAGGTATCTACTTCGTTACATTCACTAAAATGCAAAATATGACGTAAGTGTTCATTTAGAGTACCTGCATAGAATAGAATTGAAATAATAACAACTAAATATATATAGTGCCGTGTAGTCGAAGTCTGTGTGTCGAAATACATAAGTATGAAGTCAAAAGTATGCAAATCCCGATTTATTTGGCTCTGATTATTATGAAAATGTATTGTAGGACTTAATAGTAATAAAATTGAACGGATGATGATTTGAATTTTGCAGGCGGTCAGAGACGAGTGCACAGCAGTCATTATCAGCTCAAATGAAGCACTTGGATATGATGTGTGTGACTCTGGAAAGACAAATCGATGTTTTAAGCAATGTCGATCAAGCATTGCCAACTACCGGTGAGTTCCTTGTTGCATATTAATGATTCCTTTGTAAGATTACTCATTTCCACGGTTGTGAACCCCTCTGCGATAATAAACAGTAAGATTTAGTTTCTTGTGCAAGCAGACTGGATTTATATCAATGTCGTTGTCGTCTGAGTCGACTAAGCTTTTGTCTTGCCACTGTGCTGAGCTTCTGTACGGTACACAAGTTGACAGGCTATCGGATTTCCTTTTGTCAATTTCCAATCCCATAACCTCCACAGCCCTTTCAATTAGTATCTATCTTCTCTTTTATAGATATCAACTGCATTTGTTATATATGCGCGTGGAAATCCACCTGCTCTTCCATCTCCATTTCCTACTTATTCCTAACCAAATCAATCTGCATTGTCTGAGCTGAGGTCTTAAATGTTTTCTATGCAAATTGAAACGTGAAGGATCCTTCTCGATTGCAGCAGTGTGGTGTAAGATTTCCCGTTTTTTGGTAGGAGTAGATGCATAGCTGTCGAAGCATTTGTTAATTTGTCTTTTTCTTATTCATTCTTCACGTCAAATCCTTCACAATGGTTAATTCTTGTGTTTACATTAGATTTAGTAGAGATCTGACAACTGTCCAGACATCTTCTGTTTTGTGCTGATGTAGGTAGTTGGAAAATGTACTTCTTCATTGAAACGTATCTTCTTTATTGCGCCATTGTACGTTCCAAAAAAAGCCAAAATTTTATTTGCATTGTTTCCACATACTTTGTCTTCTGGTTCAAGTTCAAGTGTTTCATGTCCTCCATCCACTCATCAGTTACTATTCTACATTTCCATGGCTAAAGAATTCAATTAGTGCATTGCAGTGCAATTTCTTTGAAACAAACAATTCCTATTTGATTTTCTGAGGATAATTGCAGAACACTGCAAGGAATTAGTCACTTCTACCTACTCGCAAGTTCTTACAATTTTGTCTCATAAAGATGCTAGAGAGCAGCATTGTTAATTAGCCTCTTTGTTCCTCCTCACATAGTGTGTCTTCTCTTGGCGTCCTCAAATCCTCTTAAGTGAACATTTATACAATTTATACCTACGTTTTAATAACACCTAAGCAATACCAGTGCTAAGAAAACACACTTATTTACTTCAGACTTCAGACATCCTTTGCATACGTTCCTACTATTATTATTGTCAAGTTAATTTCTTTTGTTATTTCTCTTCCTGTCAACTAATTAATGGCTAAATCTACTGCCACTGTCTCTAATTGTTTAACTGTCTTCTCTTCACTCACGTAAGTATTACACAGGGAAATGTCAAGGATTCCTATGTACAATATTATGATGATATTGCACGCTCAGATGTGCATCTACTTAGCTAATTAAACACAAGTAAGATCTATCATTTTTTCATGTAACATAATAACTAATCCAATTAGAGCAGTAACTAATATTTTAATTAACATTTTTTACTTGGCATAGTACTGCCTATTTTAGTTCATGTATGTTAGCATGTTACATATATATAGTATTTATATTTATGCGTAACTTATTGCATATCTAGTTTCTAGAATCCGACATAAAATAATTATTTTCTAGTCCTTCAACTTTCATCGCTCTATTCAAAGTAAAGAGACGAGAATCCTTTTAGCAGCTCATGCTTTGATTTTTTGGCATCAGTTCAGATTTCAAATGTAATTTACTAAAAGCATCTCATTGAATTACCTGAATCTAAATAAGTAAGTGCATTAGAAGATCCAGTCGTTAGTTGTATTGTGACTATTGTGAGTTCTGCAGAATCAAAGTCATTGTCAACTTCAACTGTTCTAAACAATTGAGCAAATTGAAAAGAGTTGGGCGTTGGAAGCTACTTTGTGCCTTTGTGCCCGGAGTAGTTCCCCACTGTAGCAACACTCCTTTTTTACCCAGAAAACTTTTCCCAATGCAATCCGATGTTTAGTGCTATCTCAATGCCGTGCATTGCAATGGAAGCAGGTAGTGCATTGTGCATTGTTTGTGTGCGTTCTCGGAGTGGAGTAGGCGGACGAATAGAAGGACGACGTATCTTTGCACTATTTCATGTCAGTCAGGCACCCTTTGAATACAAATAACTTTGAGTAACGGAAGAAGTAGATTCTGGGTTTGAGATCCTCTCTATCTATTGCCCTCTCTACATATAATGCTGTGTGTTTTAGTCATCCTTACAACAGGAGCACAAAGGGCCTGTTTAATCTAATCAAAGGACAAAATGATCTCCTCTAATTCAATTTAACAGAATAACGACGACTATAATTTAATTTACTTCTCCAAGCTTTAACAGACGACAAATTTCAAGCAGTGATTCATACGTGTGTGTGGTTTTATTTCCAATGCCCCAACTTTATTGGCCAATCCATGGCAATGCATACATTTGTAACAATCACGTCTTCCTATATAATTTATATTTCTCAGATTTGACATGAATTAATGTACTGCAATACGGTGAAATGGTATTGAGTAAAAAATAAGTATGTACATACAACTACAACCTATGCATTATGCATATATAATTTTGTTCCTTGTGGATTTAAAACGACGGCCTAACAAATCAACTGATATTGATAATTGATACGGTTATTGCTGGATCCCCAAAAATAAGCAAGTCTCTATTTCGCGGAGTTCTGGCTGCGTTCTCTTTTACTCTATAGGTACATCTAGCTAGACCCAGGCCGTTTTCCTTCCATTTATATTTCAGGTTATTAATTGTATCAACTTAATCGCCCTACTCCTACAGTGAGATAGAATTGAAACCGTTTAACTGCGTATTGAGTACGATGCGTTGCATTATTATTTAGTACGGCGCATAATGATATTACGGGGTCCTGACAAAATACACCACTTCACCGCCAAACCGCTTACACCGCTTGGAGACTTTCGGGTAACATTCGAAACCTCCTACCGCCCCAAACCTAACCTAACCTAACCTAATCCAATCTAATCTTACCCGAAAGTCTCCAAGCGGTGTAAGC
>JABASI010001226.1:0-18730 GCA_019776505.1 Tomocerus nigrus
ACACAGTTGACTTTGACATTAAGTGTGATAGCGACAACGATAAGAAAATCGATCTGTAATGTGTACCTAACCTACTACTATTTATGGACATTACTAGACATTACTAGGTCTATGGTATTACTAGGTATAAGGTATTTAGCACCATTTTTTGCTAGAAATAACACTGTTAGGTAGTTACGTCACAAATACCTATACAGACACTGACTTTTATAATAGGTAAGAAAGTATATTATTACAAATGTCTAATTAAGAAAAAGAATAAAATATCGACACAAGAATCCAAAACGCAACAGTTTTTTAGAATATTTTTGTGCATACTCAAATAGCACTAAGTTCTTCATAATTTTATAAATGTGAAAGTATCAACTTTCACATTTCACTTCTAAGTACATTAATGTTACGGCTGAACAGTTATGGAAAATATGTAATTTGCATGTAGGCTTTTAGGTGTGGAAGTCTTTCCATTTGGTGTAAATGGCATAACAAAAGTTAGAAAATGTTTTGGAATATACAATAGAAAAGTTGTAAACACCAAATGACCTTAATAGAAAACTTTATAGTGATCAATTGGTGATCACGGTTGTTTATTATGCTTTGAATGTTATTTTTGATTACCGAAAAACCTGATAAGACAAATTATAGCGTAAAGAGCAAAAAAGTTATGACAATGTCATAGACTGTGAATTCGATATTCCATAAATAAACACAATAAAAACAGATATAATATATTGAGTTTACACAAAAGAGCATGAATGTTCATAGGGAAAAAAGTTGTGAGGGGAGCGATTTGTAATGCAGGAAGATAGTGAATAAGTTGACTTACCGATTTGTCATTTCAATCTCTTGTAGAATTTGGATGGTTTCGTTTGCACTAGAGATTTGCCTCGCCACATCAATACGGAGTGACTCGTTGGAGAAGGATAAATCTTGAAATATCGACTGCAGACGGAGCAGACCTAGTACAACACAATTCAACAGACAGCATTTTAAAAGAGGCTTTGTGGTTACATTGCTTTTTTCATGTTCCTACAATGTTCATGTTCATATGTAGTCATCTCTGCTATCGTCTGGTCATTCTTTACACTCCCTTAGCTTAGCTATCTTGTCCGCTCGATAACTTGGCTATCTTTCCACGCTTTGACAACACTCTCTCCATAAAACCATATGACTCGCCGAAACCAATGTAGCCAGCTCTTCTCTCTCCCCATATTCCGACTTAAAATTAACCATCCTTGATACATTCCCCATAGCTGACATTATAAAGGGCTAGATATTTTACATATGAATGTAAAATCATGAGTTTTATGCACAGATTTAAGTGAAGCAGACCAAGGGAAGGATTGCAAATGGAATGTAACAGCCTAGCTAGCCACATCAGATAGGAAGACGACGAGAGGGTAGATATTTATAGCACCAGCGTTACTTTATGCTGAGTTATATGTAAGAAGTGTCAGCATATTCTCAGGCATATTGTACGTATGCAGGTATTAGATTACGTCACGCCACTTTCCCCAAGCTACTCACTAACCATCCACTTCACTTTACTTGAGTTTAGTTGCCACATAGAAGTGCACTTTCTATGGCCTTTTACTACGTTACTTTCTTACTGCTTTCTCTATCACCCACTTCCCATTCTCATCTCATTCTCACTTCGAGCTACTACGTCCTGATCGTCTTATTGTTAGTCGTATGTGCAAAGTGCGTAACGTAATATAATGGCCCACCTTACTGTAACTACAGCCGGGCCTCTCCTAAAATCCTCTAACCTATAATACCTAATACAAACATAACACATAATTTCTATGTTTATTTTATGCTCGTAATAACTAAGCTTCGGTTATATTTACATGCGTATTCCAGCAGAGCCACTTAAAATTTCAAACTCACTCTCAACATCACTACAATTGCCGGTAGTAATTCTTGAAAACTCTATTTCAACCACAAAATGTCTATATACTTCCTGCAACAGATTGTATCCTTCCACCCAATCCTAAACTTAACGCAATATTCCTCTTCAAAATAAGTGGGCAATAAATCAGTGTGTAAATATGAATCTCAATTGGATCACACACAATTACAGTACAGTGAAAGTACATATAATAATGTTATACCATGGTAAAAAGAAAATGATATTTCAATTTTTTTTAGCACAACCATGCACAATGAACACACAATTTTTATTGGAGATTTTTAACAGCAATATATTTTTATTTTCAAGATTTCTATATCTGTACTCAACATATATGAATATATATCGATCTCTTTAGTACTTACTTATCTTATGAGGTAGTCTGATGACGAAGCTTAATATAATATGCAGCATGCTCAAAGTTAATAGGTATGCAGATGCGTGAGTAAACATAATCTTAATGTGACTAAAAAATGAGAAGACGCAGAGCATAATGTAACAGTGCATTAAGCAGAACACTCTCATCATGCTAGCCTTGTTTTAGAGGACATGATCATTTACACGTAGAGTGTCTTCATTTAATTAGCTAACAGCATAGAGAGTAGTAGTAATATAAGTAGTAGAGAAAGTAGTTTCACAGTTAGCTCGTAGTAATACCTTGTTAGTAAGTGAATTGAGCTGCAAAGGGAAACTTGACTAGCTCTCTATCCGTTATTTAGTATTTGCATTGCTTTGCGTACGTTGCTCATAGCATGTCTGGCTCAATAATCGTGGCTGACGGCACAACTTACTATACAGTTAAAATCTTCGTCTTGAGTCAGGATCCTTTTGCGAAATTAGTTCTGCCTTTCATGTCATCCATTAAAGTAGACAAAGCCGGAGAATTTCTATAGATAGGGCTACAATGGCAACAATAACAGTGTCAATGAGCAATTGTCCAAAGGCTGACATGATAGCTAATGTAGTCAACTAAAGTTATGGCTTGGCGAACGATTATGATAATGTTTATTAGCCTACCTTAACTTGGCTCACTTGATTACATTACAATTTATTCTCTACTTCCATTCGAATTCCTCCTCCCGTCGACTGCCCGAGTGTTTTTCTATTGTTTCACATAATCTATTGGCATTATTACTCTACTCACTCACTCACTCCCTCAATGAATTCATTAGACTTGAAATCAAATCTCTGTTTTGCAATTCCTCTCTTGTAAATAATCATTCGTTGCCCATCTGCTCGCAACCTAAAACTATTATACATGAATTGTGAATGGAGACGAGGAAGAAAACAAGAATTAATGAGCATAGTGTTTACAATTAGCATTATATAGAGGGGTATATCTGTATATATATCAGGAGAGAAAACCTACTCATTCCCTACTGATATCTCTAATAAAGTAAAACTAACAATAAGAGTAAACATCCGCATTGAATTAGCAGCATAGGTAGCTACTATAGAATCGTCTATGTCCTATCGGATTGTTCAACGCGAGTCCATTCACATCACTGGAGCTTTTCTATCGGCACTAAACATAATAGTTTACAATTGGAGATTTCTCTGACACATTCAGGGTGCTTTGCTAATAAATGACAGTTCTTTTCCTATTCCCCTACACGTTCTCTCGTTGAGATTTTTGGACCCTGTAGGAAATCCTCGCTGATCCGCTGGAAGCTCAAAGCTTTTTACTGTAGAAAAACAGTGAAATGATTCGGATTCGGACATAACGTAACGTAACATTGCTTCCAACGACTCTGGCTACTACCAAACAGTTTTATGAGCAATATTTCCCAGCTTTTTATATAAATGGAGGGAATAAGCCGTTTGCTACAGTACTAAATATACGTCTTCTTACTTAGCTACTTATATAGCCCCCTCTTCTGATATATCTCAATGTACTTTCCCATAGCACAACTACATAGAAAACAGAAGTAGACGAGCTCCACTATTTACTATATCTATTTGTATTATATTGCAGTCCTCTGCAAAAGACTCATCCCTCCCTGGACTTATGTGTAGACTCACCGTGCATTAAGATGCATGCCTGTACAGGGTCTTTAAAACATTAATGTCCCCGATGTCCTCACTTTTTTTAAACAAATATCCAGGACCTTTATATTTACCAATTGTTGCATCTATTTACTATATCAATTCAAATGATCCCTTCATTGACATTTTATTCTTTGGCAGATTGATCATAAATATATTTCTATCTATGATTATTTATAAAACGTATGAAAGGTACCTGTGTGTCAAGAAATAATTACTTTGGACGCATTTGACATTATTGCTTGTGATGCGAAAATAATGTAGTACGCACAGGTACACATAGGTGTGAATACAGTGAGTACGCACTCAAATAGAAAAACTTCGACAAAATAATATTCTCTAGTAAGCTTCAAGTATTAAATAAAAAAGATGATTCTACTTTACTTTATAGAATACTAGAAATAAATGTAATATTCAAGTTGAGCTTAAAGCTAATTAGCTGCTCTGTTAATGAGTTGGATTGTCAAAGTAATTGAAGCAGAAGGACGTGTCTGGAAAAAGAGGTTTGCGTAGCATGTGATTTGATTTTTTAAGGCACCCCGTAGAATTTAGCTTAGGAGCTGAGAGACTCATATCAAACACTGCATTCTATTTTACTTTAGTGTTTATTCTGTCTGACCAGCCAACCAGACGAACATCCACTTTTTCTGTTTCTAAGATTTAAGCTTAAAGTGGTCTACATACTGTCGACTTGACTGGAATTGAAATGGTGGACTTGTACATAGCTAGCTAGGAGTCTGCTGTTCTGTATTAGTCTTAGAATGTTGGACTTGGTTTTCGGAGCTGGTGAGGGAAAGGAGTAACCCGTTTTTGTACTTTTACATTTTCTTCTTTTCTTCTGTCGTCTTGAGTCGGAGAAACAAAAGCTGATGTGATGTGCGAAAGTTGCTTTGTCTTGCTTAGGCTAAGAGGAGGAGGACGAGGCAGGGAGAGATAGTCGAGAGAGCTAGAGTCAGTCAGAGTGAGTGAAGAAGTAAATGGTATTTGGAGCAGTGTTCTCCTGCTATGCTCGGCTAGGAGTCTTTCTTGAATCTTGATTGTGAAAAAGACTTCTTGCACAAGCCAAAAGAAGAGAGAAGTCCTGTGAGAGATATTGCAGTGCACAGTCTACACTCAATGGCTACTTAGTTGTGTGCAGTCGAATCCTACGTCGCCCGTCGGCTTACGTTAGCTTTCTCAAATCTATCCCTTTCTATCCATTCTGCTAAACTGCCTTTTCCCAGTGTTTCGACATTGACATTCGTTCAAGTTCAATAATTTATAAGAAGACTGAATGAAATATTATTCAAAAACAGTTTAGCAATGTTTCGACAAATGGAATGTGTGTGATCAACAATAAATTTTCAACAGAAATAAGAATGAGGCGAGGGAGGAAATGATTTTCCAGAAAAAAACATGAAGCATTGTATCTTCCTCAGCCTCTATACTCTATTATCCAAAAGAACAGAAATAGATGGATGTAGTGGGTACTTAATAATACGTTCTTCTATAACTCCTGTTAGTCCAGTTGAGTATCTTTTTTTCCCTCTTCCTTTTATACACTTCAGTAATTTCTATTTATCTTGTGCTAGCCTATCCGAATGCATATACTTATCTGAACATTTTCCGTTATATGATGTTCAGTTTTTCAAGAAATACATACATAGTTACCATTCTAGTGTATACTATAGTTTCATCTGAGAGCATTTCTACATTTCTAAATGTCCTTATATCTATATAGTATAGTAGTAGTATGCAATGGAATTGATAGTTATTTTGCTCTGTGGAAGCATTCCTTTTGAATTTCTTTTATCTTTCTACAGAATCACACAAAAAATATGATGAACTGAAACTGAAAAGAAAATGAAATTTATATTTCATAGTACGCATATTCTAACCACACACAATAGTTACCAACATCTTTTAGTAGTACCTAAATGGTTCATAGAAAAACACTTAATTTTTTATTTTTGGCATTCATTCTCTTATAGAATGTGGAAGCATAGAATCTACTAGGCTAGAGAGTAGCAACGTATTAATAAGGCTGCAATATTTCAGAAGTTACTCCTAAATGCGACTTCTCTAATCTTTTTCATGGCAAAGGCACAATAAATTCTAAGAAAACTTTCTCTCCATTTTCTCTTCAATTGTACTCGATTAATGTGAATAAATTACATCGAATGAAATAAATGAAACATTTTTAAACTTTTCTCCTCTAAAAAGTAGAATTCTACAGAAATTGTACTTAAGTTATCTCATATAGTAAAATAGAAATTATTATACTAAAATATCCGTATACAACCAGTAGTTGCATTAGCTTTTCCTGGCTCTCCGTAATTTAAAAGATGCCGGTTACGTCTCTAGAAAACTACAACTTTCAAGCACATAAGTAATAACAACATTTCCCTTCTACACCACAGCATACACTGACAAATAATAACATAGCATCTTTATTCTACTACACAACAGTTGACTATTTGCCATTTCTCCTTGCTATAAATATATGAAACTTACACAAAGCTATACTATAAATACTGACTACCAATTGCATTTCCTTATACGTTCATAGGAACACAAAGCTGAAAGTGGTGGATATAAGTTCTCGTACTAAAGAGAACGCAGTTATGGTGAAAGTTGTAAACGGATATGGTAAGAAAACGTCCCAAGAAAGTCTAGGTGAACGAGAAAATGGAACACTCTGGAAAATAAAATCTCTTAGAAGACCTAAGTATTGCAATCAAGGCTGAATACAGTTTCATCCACTATACAACCACCGCGGTCCTCAACGTCTGGCAAATGAAAATTTAATTATATTCTATTTAGTTACTCTGAACTGAAATATATGGAATTTACTTGGTACCAAGTAATTATGAATGTTATTATTATTTTTATAATAATACTAAGTTTAAGTTGCATTATGGTACCTTACAATTTATAAATTTACAATTTATAATGATAGTCATATGTCATAATCCAAATCCCCATATGTTAAATATGGTCGGGGGCAATTGCTGCAGGGAGCAATTACGACTGGTGCAATTACTGCGGGGAGAGATTAATAGGAAACACTATTTAACAGTTATTGCCAAAAAGTAATTGTTTTTCAATTACCTACATTATTTTTTGCCATTGTTAATTATAGTAGTGTATAGGCACATTAGAGATAGAATTTGCAAAATAGATGATGTTCTAAAGTATTAATAATAGTAGTAATTGAATCATCTTTTCTGTCATGATGTGATGTAGGGTGGCAAAAGATAAAAAGCATTCATATTAGGTTTCGCCATTTTAGTTGGAGCCAAAAAATAGTTTCAATAGAAAGTACCTCCTTCTACTGTGTGAATGGTGGTGAGTAACCTAACCCAAAGAAATGTAACTTGAGTTGGTTGAGTAGAAAGTAACACTACTAACTACTTATGTAGAGTCTATAGTCTATACATGTGTGATAGATGACAAAACAGATCTGGAGAAGGACAAAGAGAGCTTCACAGCTCTGCTGCTGTGTGTTTTGGGTTGTGTGTGCGGAAGAAAGGAGGACGGTATCTAGTTAGATAGTAGAATTAGATGTAGGAGGAAGAAAGTGAGAGAGAGAGAGAGAAAAGATGTAGTGCAGTAGTGAGTAAGATGAGGAAGGAAGTAAAGAGTAAAATAAAGGCAAGAGGAAAGAGAAGGGGCTGAGTTAGCAGACATTAACGCAACGGATTTTGCCTTGTCAGACGTACTAGGAGTTTATGAGGAGAAAAAGCATCTTCTTCTATTTGCCGTTCTGTGCCCCGTATCTTACATTTATGTAGCCATGCAGCGAAGAAGTAGTGAAATGGAAGAAAGAGCTCTTTCCATTCCGCTACAGCACCAACCAACAGCCATACACGCATACAAGAGATAGAGATCTACCTCAGACACAACACAAAGCAATGCTACAGACTCCCTCACAGATGCAACATCCCTCCATAGGCCACGCATAAAGAAAGCCCACTAATACAACATTAAGAGCATTCTACTCTTCTATTATGTTACTTTCGCTCAGTATCATTTTATTTCACACAGTCTTTTCTCTTGTTTCTCATGCTGCTCCACCACCGTCTTCTCTCTATTCTTATTGCCATCTGACTAACTCTTATTCTCCCACCCAAAATCTATACATGAGTATACACACTTTACACTACTTAACAGGATCTAGGAATATCACCAACTTTACTCGAATACGACCCAATCCCTAGTCAGGTTACTAATTTGAGAGAAAGTGAACCTTCTCCAACACAACTTTTTACTTTTTGGTTGGGTCATGATTGCTCTAACTTTTAATATATTAAAATAAGTACACACCAAAGAAAATTTTGGGTTCTGGAAGTAATTAATTCATTCATTAACTGCTATAAGTCCAGGCGGTGCCAGTTAGGCATGTAACAAAATAATAAATAGAAGAAATATAATTTATGAAATAGGTAGCTACTGTTACTGTTTTAATCGGGTTTATCAGGTAGTTTAACTTGGATTTCACCTTGTCTGCTGCAAAAAAAATGGAACAGACAGTTTTCAATCAGTGAATAATTATTTTACAGATGTAAATTATCGAGACTTGGCATGTTAGTATCTAACCTAGGGTAGTTGCTAATTAGATTAAGTACAAGAGTGCCTCTGTATAGTAAAGTAGCACTACTATAAGTGATATGTGTGAATTGTATTTGGCTACATGGCATTAGCTATAGGTTTGTTGGATATTCTAGTGGAGGGCATTATTGGTGCAACATTGCCCCCTCCTATTTTATGTACAGATGGTATTGCATTCGAATCCCAGAAAATCATAGGGAACATTGAGAGTGTATTGTTTGAAGAGATATAAAGTTATTGGAGTCTGAGGCGAGTAGCGACCTTCATGCATATCATTAATCTCTTTGTATTATTTAATTTGAGAAGAATAGGAGAGCGGTTCTCGGGAGGATGTTATGAGCTTCTGGTGTTGGAAAGAAATGATTGTTTGACGAGTCTCGTCCTATGCTCTCACGTTGTGGCACACACACAGAGAGTAGGTAGAGCCGGAAGAGGTTGTGCTTTTCCATGTGTGTGTATTATGTATGGATGGAGATCTTAAGAGGCGTCTCGTCATATCCTTCACCATATTTCACACGCAATAATGTCGTTTGGCCCATTCTCATCGACAAATAAAAACAGGAAATGACTGAAATGGTCGTCGTCATGTGTGTGAATCCATCTGATTTCACATATCTCCTGTATAAATAAGTGGCTTGCCTTGCTTTGTGCTGTGAAGCCACATGGCCCGTCTGTAATGTAACGAGAGGATATGGCAGAACAGAGTTGAACAGACATTGCATCACCATCCTCTCTCTATTCTTCTTCTTCTTTACTGTTCAACTGATATTTTCGGTTAAGATTGTGATGCTTACATCAAAGTCTCTTCTTTCTTTTACATTCCATCAGTTCTTACTTTAGTACATCAGTATGTGATGCGATGTGATGTGATGCGTTCCGATCTCATCTCATCCTTTTTCTTATGCCTCACAAATAGTCTTTACTACATTCATACATTCACTTCACTCCCGAGCTCCCGTCTTGTCTTGTCGCTTCTACTTTAACTCACTACTGATCCTCCACTACTTACTACTATACACATATTACATATATCCTATATCTATATACACATATACATCTAAAATACTTTTACATTTATTTAGTATAAGCCAAAGTTAAGTTATGCTCCCTAATATAATACTATCAGCTAATACTGGATAGGAATGTATGTCGGAGGGAGGAAGGAGAAAAGAAAGAAAGCAATGGAAAGTGACGGCATAGAGAGACTACTATTTGAAACGAGTCGATTTCAGTTCTTGTTCTTCTAGAAGACTATGCCAAACAGCCACTGTACTAACTCCTCGAGCACATCTCCAACTCTTGTCTTGATCTGATCTCATGTGATCGCCCCATTTTCTCCCAACACCTTTTCCAATCATTCCACTACAGATATCTAGTTCACTCACTTCACTTCAATCACTTTCCTTTGCAAATCTGTTATGTACTCTATTACCTACTTTACATATTCCCACCATATTATTTACTTTTCAGTTTACGAGCTACTTATTCCATATACACTACTTCTTCTTTCTATACTTCTACTTTCTACTTACTTTGATTTTTCACTCTCCATTCTCACCATCATACATCAACTGCTTTTCACATCATTCAACAAAATTACTTGCTATTTGTACTGTGTAATTACTAAATATAGAAAGTAGCCATACTAAGCTAGTAATTTTAAAATTTTATATGAAAACCGAATGTTTAAACTACAATGATATTGTTTATTTCTTTACAATATTAAGCAGGTGAAAATTAATAATTCCCGAACATGTTTGGTTTGTGTAAATGATACGCTGGCTTTCTGTGACACTTACCAGTTCATTAAGGTTGACAAATGAGATTGTTGAAAGTGTCCTTGGCTGTGTGCTGTAAGCATATACAGAAGTCGAACGTTGGCTTTCACTCTCGGAAATTGATTAATAAAAGAGTAGGGGAAATCCTCTGCGACGATTTGAGCATTTTGGCATGTCATGGGGCATCCGAAAAAGGACATATTTATTTGTCTACAAACTTACTTAAAAAAATTCTGGCCCAATTTTTTTTTAATTCAGCGAAGATTTCTGACATGTAAATCCCTATTTAAATCCTTCTTTTAAAAAATTCATTTCATATCCAAAATTCACTTTATCGATAATATCGTCCTCATGCTACGTAGAGAAAAAGGTTCTGATCGTAGCACCCAGAATTGTCACAATTTATCTGGTGACATTATCTCGTCGCAGGCAATGCGAACAAGGTAACCTTAATCTTTACATCAATAATTGCCTTGCGGAAACTGAGAGACATAATGACATTATTTGAGGTTTATATTTTAAATGCCCTGTCTGAATGATAAAGAAGAGAGTAACCTAGCTGGATTAAATTCTAAAGTGACTTTCTACATGAAACATTTATCTTATTTTGTATTCTCTCTTGTCATGCTGTGCACAGCACCGCCAGTAACATACCTACCTACACTATTTCAGTGTTAAGTATCTACAATGATTAGCATATTAGGGGATGATCAGAGTTTTTACAAATAAATAAGCGATATAAATTCCTGATCATCATATTTATATGCTTTTTATGTAAACTTTTAAACGACCATTTCTGTAATTCCCTAGTCCCTAATAATAGTGTTCATGTTCCAAAAGAGAATTTTTAATATCAGTCTGTCTGGGGTCTATTTAGAATATTTGCAATGAGTAAGATGATAGGAAGATTCGGAATGCAATATCTTGGAATTGCAAATAAATGCAGATACGTTCTGCATACATTCATTTCGCTTGAAATCCAGAGATAAAAGATCTGTCCCAAGGTTCATATTATGGATGAGACTATTAAATATTATTTCGACATTTTATATGAAGTTATATAAGTGAGATATTTACTTGTTCGGAGTTCCTAGTTACACCAGGTAATAAGTGACGGCATACAGAGATTTTCAATTCCATTCTTTCTAACGTGATGTCTGTACTGCTAAAGGTTTATAGAGCATTTCCATTTCCCGTAGTACTTAGTTTGGAAGTGGAGGAGAAGATTGTAGGACAGATATATGGGACTATGATGCATAACAAGGCAATGTATGTAAAATGGATTTTATATAGAAATAGTAGAAGCTACTCTGACTGAGAATCTGAAGTCCCAAGTGAGTCCCCATCAATTTTCCCAGCTGAACATCGTTCAAAAGTCAATTTAATTTTTTCTTGTCTCCTTGCCTGCCGTGCAAAAGCGTTGTATTGAAAATTGCAAGTACCTTGGCTCTAGGTACTGGTCTTTCAATATTGCTTCTTTAGCCTAGATGCTCTACAGATATATGAGATATAGGAGAAGAGATTGTTAGGGAAAAGTCAAGTGCCTGGGCAAGTCAAAGGAAAATTTGACTTGCCTCTCTACACGCTATGATCATGCTTTCAATACTACTCAACACAATAAAATAGAGTTGACTACCTTCCTCTTGACATAGCTATTAGATCTAACACAGGCCTTTACTCTAACGGTACTCGCTCTGCCTCTCATGCATTTATTATTCTATTTTCCGGCTGCCAGTATAATATATTCGCGTGCACTGTGTCTAATGTCCTGCTGTGTCAATCCTCCACACATAGGTATATCTCTGTATATATAGTATACAGGGTGGTCAAAATTCAACCGGAAAGTATTTGTCCCCTAATAAACTTTGAACGAGTATTCCGATTTTAATGAGGTTTGCATCAATGAAAAGTAGATGAAATTCTACGTTGTATCTAGCAATATGGGTATCCTCGACGGAACATGAAAACATGACAAAAATGAGAAAATTTTGGCTAAATTCAGTAAATCCTGCTCCGTTGTAAACTTGCAAACAAAAGTTGTCGTATATGAAAACTGTTGTCACTGATGAAAATCAGGTTGTACTTAGTTTTCACAGAATTTCAGAGAAATCCAAGAAAATGCAATTAGCAGATCATTCGAATAGTTACGAATTAAGTGTCCCAGTTAGGTAATGTCTTAAAAGAGCTTAAATCGAAGTGCTGTAATTGTACTAAAGCACAAATGAGGAGTCAACGATCTATTTTTCAGATTTAAGCGGCCCACATTAAGAAAAAGCTAATTTTAATGGGCTGAAAGAGAGACAAAGGCAAACGATTGCAGAGCCAACCAAGATTTTCTCATGTTTTTACTTCAGTTCAGTGCCACCGAGGATGCTATTATGTTTTCAAGATTATAATTTTAATCTAGAATTTCATCCTCTTTCCATTAAAGAAAATCTCATTAAAATCGGAATACCCGTTCAAAAGTTATTAAAGGTCAAGCACTCTTCGATTCAATTTTGACCACCCTGTATATATACAATACACACATGTTGAAAGCATAACTGTGCCAACTGGTAGACTGACAATGAGTGAAAGTCAATTTGAATAAGAAATGCGACCCTTTGGCTTCAACGTGAGCTTAGGTGCATTTGTCGTTAGAGAAAAACAGATTGACTATGTTAGCTACCCAATCTTGGGCTTTGGATTCATGCTTTGTCCTCCTATCAGATAGAATTGAAGAGCAAGGAGATCTCGTCAAGATTTCTGTGGCGTGTCTTCTCGGCATGGTTTGACTGAATAAGGAAAAAATTGAGTAGAATGCAAATAGAAATACAAACAGATAAGACATGGCTACTTGCCTACAAAAGGAAGCTATTACGTTCTCTGGTTCAATCTGAATTCTATGCAAACTATCACATTTCCTACACAAACAGATGCTGTTACTGTTGCTACATGTAAAAATAGTCGACCATGACCATACCAGTGTGCTATGCACAGAATCCAGTCCCATTGTTAAAACTTTATTTGTGCACGGAAAGGAAAGTAAAAAATTGGAATAAGAACCAATTTTCCTTGATTATAATCTCTCTCTATAGGATGTGTGTGTGTGTAACTCTCTTTGAAAACTGAATTTCAATTTAGATTCCTTGTTATCAGCCATTTTGTTACATCATCCTTACAACATCCATCTAACAAATTCCTAACTTAATTATGAAGACGTTGCCGAGAATCCCGGATGCTCTCCAATCCGATTTCTACCAAGTCGTTTATGACTATATTGCAAATGGGGGAAATGAGAAAGTGTTGAATTAAGTTGGCCTAAGAGGATGCTCCTTACATTTTAAGCATCTTACGTAATGTAAAATGAAGATGAGAGAGAAAGTCGAGTTGAACATGGAAAGAGGAGCTGTGTGTAAGCTAAAGGCTTTGTAAAGCAGCCGCCTGCTTTAGCTTAGCATTCAACATGGCGATTACGCTATGCACCCTTTTCATCTCCTTCAATTCCAATATAATCCACATCTATGAGCACGTAATTGTATTTCTATTCCGCCAACTCCTGCCTGCCTCATCTCCATCTTCCTACCCTACCCTCCTATCTTATACCACGACTTACATCAAAAATGCTACATTGTAAAACTTACCAACTGTATTCTATACACTTTCTATATGCATAGCCTACTTTTTACACTTCCCTTACACAAACTGACAAATTAAACCACGAAATGAAATTTACCGTGTATTTATAAGTAAAAGCAGATCTTGCGTTTCACAAAATATGTAACTGTAGATAGTAATCAAATCACACACTACATATCAGGTATTTACTCATAGCTGTGCCGTATTTGATTCCAAAACTGTCATTCAGAACAATTGAAAATGTCAGAGGAATATTGTCGTTGTAACATCGCAATCACAATCACACCTGGACCCTGCTCCTGTTTCATATTCAATTTCTAATTCTGTAAAAAGGTGTTCCACTTCCACCAGTTCCACCTACCATTAATCTGTAGACAGGAATTTTATCTATAATAATAAATTTACGAATTGGAATGAATGGCTAACACAATCACTATTGAAGCAAAGATTTACTTTGTTATTTCTTATTCACTTTTCATTGGTCAAGGATACTATTGTTTGCAATGCACGTTTTGTAGCCCGTGCATGTGGTATGAGGTACCTCAGGATTTTCATGTTACATAATAAATGAAGATTAGAATAATATTACATAACATCTAATAATAAGACTGAATTCTGCATAATTGTTGATGGAACATTCTAACTAACAGTGGGTACATAATTAGTACAACAGATATTAAACTCTTTGATCCCGGCCACTGAGTACATTAATGTGAAAGTGAAGGTACCTATATTTGATAATTGCATAGTTTCCTCCAAGCAGAGCTTATTTAAGAGATGTATGGCATGAATTTGTGGGGACTCTCACATGAGCATTGAAAACATTGTCGGAACTATGGAGCTAGCAAAAGCATAATGATATGTGGTTTCTGTAAGTAGACTCTCATGTCATGTTACCCTGTTTATAATAATGCTATAAAATTATGGGAACCTTGTACACTAAGGTAAATACGTGGAAATCTGTAATAGCCAGGTTCTCTGAACTTACCACAAATGTACATACAACATTTGCATATAGTGGTTTAGGTTAGTTCATATGTGTAAGTGCACTTAGGAAGGTAAGCTACAGGTTAGCATCAACAAATTAATGTCAATAAGGTTTGTAGTTTGTAGTGGGTTGCTTTGAAGATATTACATCTGTAAGTAGAGATACAATATTATTAGGAGCAGAAGATGAAAACATACAAGCGTGCGCTCAAAAGTTGAACTCTATTTAATAGTTGACTGGAAAATATTAATGGAAACACTAGTTCCCCCAATTTTACATGCAAATTGAAAATGTACCTACATTTCCATATTTGGTTGAAATAAATTTATAGAGTAGAATATTATTTCTTGGTAAGAAAAACATTTCATTTACAGATAAATGTACTTTCTTCGCCGTAGTTTTCACTCGAATAAATTCGAAAACAAGTTACAAGCTGTTCGCTCTCCTCGCTTCGCTTATTTATTTCATCTTTTTTTGCACCCTTTTTGTTTCGACTGAATGCTGAATGCGCAGAGGACGGAGGAGGTAGCAAAACTTACCTATAACTTCTTTCTCGTCTCTGAACATTGTTCGACTTTACGAAATTATTGGATAGTTCATTTCCTATCCGAGTTATTTCTTCCTGTCTAAATTGGACTCCCCTGCGTTACACTGTCTGCTCTGAATCTTCTTCCTTCTCCCTTGCCTGCTTTCCTTCTAAAATGAAAATATTCCCTCTTTACCTTTTTCAATCTCAACGACAAACATTTCAATTTAGTATGAACTTTTCATTTCCTTGAAATCTCCTGATAATCATCATAACTTCCGGCTTCTATTATGTCCGTATACGTGAGAATTACCCACGGTAATCAGAAAAACGACTGAATAACAATTACTATCTAAATTGTAGTACAGCATCCCCAAACACTCTCTAGAGACAGCCAGACTGAAATGACAGGAAGTTACACTTTTCGTTTTCAAACCTATTAGTAGTTTAGTTATCGAAAATTATTTGCATTGAAAGTTTTAAAGCACCTAAAAGTTTTCACATTAACGTAAAGACTGAAACCGATGAGATAGAACTAGATTCATCAATTACTAATTACTGAATATAGTTTCAAAGAAACTTATTGCATAATATCTTAAAGTAAGTCACTACCTCACTATTCTGTATTACTTATAACACTGACTCTACAATTGAATTTGTCAACCTAATCATTATTAATTCAAGTATTCCGTTATTAGAGTACATCAATAAAACCAATAAATTAGTGTTAAAGTTCCAAAATCAAATAAGTTTGAAACCAAACTGAAATAAGTGGTCACTACTCAATTCCCTTTCCAATCTGTATTATATCTGATAATAATATTATGTGGAATTTGTCAATTGAAAGTTTAAGAGTGATACCAGTAACCTGAGTTAATAAACAAAGTATTTGTATTTATTACGTATAAATATTATAGGTCGAAATTGCTCTATGCATGAAGAGAAGAAATAACACGTTTAGAATTGTCTAGCAAATAAAACTATCAGAGACATGCTTATCTTGAAAGGAAAGAAATTAAATGAATTGGTTTGGAAGAGGAGCCGATGCAGAAGGAAAGAGTAGCTATGTGCTTAATTTTATTTGCCATAACCGAAATAGGGTGAATTCAACTGTAGAGAACTGAGGGAAATGCAAGGAAAGGCTTAAAAGGTTAGATTTTTGGCGTGGTGTTAGTGTTATCTTTAGAGTAGTTAGCTACTAGGCGGCTACATAGTTAGAAAGATTCCTCTTAAGCCTTGACTCTTGGCTCCAAGTACATTACTATTAATATTGTGTTGGTAGGTGGAATTTTACATAAAGTATATAACTCTATATTATATCCGTGTAGCTGTATACCTATAGTAATATGATTATTAGGTAGGAAGGTGTAGCTTTAGTCGGATAGTCAATAGACTTAGCTGGTGAAGTAAATTAAAGATGTAGTAATAGAAGGAAGAAAGTAGGAGCAAAGCTAGAGAGATGAAGAAGAATGGGAATACTAGTAAAAGACTGATTGAGAGTGTTCCAAGTATTAAAGGCCTAGGCGTACATACTACATACTGTAATAGAGACACAGAGGGAGAGTTAGTTAGGTGAATCCAGAAAAGTTGAGCTAAGGCAAGTCAAGTCAGACAAACGGTTGAATGGACAAGAAAAGCCAAATAAAAAGTGCACTGGACTGGGTAACAGCCCAGGCTTACGTTAGTTAGTTACGTAGTTCCACTGGATATCTATGCTCACTTCATTCCAAATATAAACCATTACACCTAAGTATATGTGGTTCAAGCACCTATTCAATGTACACATATATAGAAATGTACAAATACACACACATCCCACATATACCATTTAAATTTGAGCATTTATTTTCTATGTACCTAGAATGAGCATTATTATTTGTACTTATTGTTAGTATTTAGGCCTGGGTAGATTTAGTAGCAGAGAATTTGGTTAGGAAACACACATAGACATATCATTCTATAAAATTAGTTAGTTACGTAGTTCCACTGGATATCTATGCTCACTTCATTCCAAATATAAACCATACACTTACACCTAAGTAAGTATGTGGGGTTCAAGCTCCTATCCAATGTGCACATATATAGAAATGTACAAATACACACACATCCCACATATACCATTTAAAGTTGAGCATTTATTTTCTATGTACCTAGAATGAGCATTATTATTTGTACTTATTGTTAGAATTTAGGCCTGGGTAGATTTAGTAGCAGAGAATTTGGTTAGGAAACACACATAGACATATCATTCTATAAATATCAGCAGTCTCCCTTCTAGCATACATACATTACCACACGGTGTGCACCGAAAAGCATCAAAGTCAACCTATTTGGCCGAGATACTTACCTCGTCTTTTGTGCATATCTCCACTTTATAGTCTTAAGTGATAGTCAGCTATAGGCATATACAGTCACTTCACTTACATTCATATATTATTATAGTCAGCCTTTTTGGTAGATAATTCCTCGACGCTTTTCGCTCTGCTCAAGCGAGCGTGCCAAAATTAGTAAAACTCTAATTAATTCCTGTCAATAAAACGGCGAGAAACATGAGGAAAAGTCTCCGAGCCGCTACAACCATTACCCTCTTTACTTTTCCCACTTTCCTTTACTTTTATTTATGTAGTGCATAACAGGTGCTCGTAAAATTACTCCTAGCACACTCTCTACTTATATGTTCCAGGACTTACACTCTCAAATTAATATTTACATAACCTAAACCGTTTATGATACACTATTAAAAATGCAATTATTTCTGCGCCATGTTTAACGAAATACTGGTACCTACATATAATTTTGTACATAATCTTTTTAATAGATTGGTGCACACAAAAGAATCTTAATTTGATGAGGCATTGAAACTTATTTCGATAATAGAAGGGGATATGCCTGTCTGTGAAATACATAAATTGATACTGCCTCCTATGGCTATAATGTCATTAAATTAAAACTGATTTTAAAGAGAGCAATATGAAATTGAGTTGTATAACTACAGGGTGAGCCAGAAACATGTCCCTTGGAACTTTCTCTCGCTTTAAACATTAATAACTAAAAACTTTGTAATGCTACTGCAACAGAGTACACGTCATGTGAAAGAGCATTATTTCTTTAGTAAAATGGGGTGATATGAACTCTTAAGGAAGACTAATGCTTGATTTTTGAAAGAGAGAAAAATAAAATTTCTTGGTAGTCTTTGTTGTCATAAGCCTTTTTCATGAGCATTTTCTTTTCAAATCATTATTCTTAAAATCTTACGATTAAGGAAGGACTAAAAG
>JABASI010001227.1:0-26964 GCA_019776505.1 Tomocerus nigrus
AGAGGTATTCTTTTCTATGATTTTTTACATGGCAATTATCATCATTTATAATCCAAAATTTAAAATTGGATTTTTAAATTTTGCTATTTTCTGATTATTCTGAATATTTGTAAAATAATCGTGTCCAGAAGAAATGATTATTTTCCAGCTAATTATAAGCGAAAAATTATACCCTGCGCCTACATGAGCGAGCCGATTATTTGAAATGATCAGATAAAGCGCTAATTGCGATTATATAATCAGTGAAACTGAATACCTCTAATAAACCGGAATATTTTTGTCATTTCCAAATAAAACATTTAGCTTATTACAAAAGTATTTCGATAAAAAGTTGAAAAGAATACGATTTTGTAAGACGAATTTACATGAAAGGTAGTTTTTGGTTGTGTACCCTGTAGCATTTCTCCTGCTCTAATTCTGTACAGTGTATTATCAACGAGCACTAGAGGAGAAGATAAAGGAAGAGGAGTGCTTTCCTTATGGAGTCACATAAACTGTTCAGCTTAGCATTGGAAACTGAATCTCATTCCTTTCTCCAGTTAGACTTGGAGGAGGAGGAGTGTCTGTAATTGTGACTCTCCTTTGCTTATGCACCTTTCTTTCGATGAGATTCTGTTCTAGGTATTTAATGCCTATTTATATGTACATAAATAGTGGGTGCCTAACTTTCTATTCTCTATGCAGAAATTTGTACATAGCGTATAACTGGAATTAGTTCACCTCTTAAATCTAATTAACCCTCCCGGGGTGAGCTATTGCATTTTTGCAAAAATTTAGCCCCGAAAACCCAAATATACGTAGTAATTTACACTACACGATTCACCCCCGGGGGTGAAATTTGTACATAGCGTATAAACTGGAATTAGTTCACCTTTTTCGATATAATTAACTCTCCCGGGGTGAGCTATTGTATTTTCACAAAAATTTAGCCCCCATAAACCAAATTTACGTGTAATTTACACTATACGATTTATCCCCCGGGGGTGAACTGTTGAATTTTTACATTAAAGACATTGGTAAAACAATAGTTCACCCTGGTGAACTAATTNAATTTACACTATACGATTTATCCCCCGGGGGTGAACTATTAAATTTTAGCATTTAGGACTTTGGTAAAACAATAGTTCACCCTGGTGAACTAATTCCAGTTATACGGTAGTAAGGAATGGAAAGGAATGTGTTTTATCACAAGGTTAACTTGAGCTTAATCTGAGAATATGCATGAAATTCTCAATTCATTGTGCATAGGTAGAGCTGTTAAATGACAATGGGCTGAGCGTAGTGGCCTTACGGCACTTTCACCAGCGAATTTCCTCTTTTTTGGGGTTAAGTTAGCAAAGAATGTATTGATTTCCGGGCTGGTGGTATCTGCCAAGAGGCAAGTGATTGATTTGAAGCGTAGAGACTAGAAGAGCTGAATTCTGTAGTGGGAAGTCGAGAGAGGAGAAAGAGTGGGACTTTCTTTAGACTTTCACCCAAGCTACGGCCACGTATCAATTCCAAACCCTCACAGCCAACTAACCACACAACTTTTTCCACTTTCTCTCAAATTGAAAAGGAAGGAAGAGAAGGATGTTTCTTAGCACAATAGCGAAACTCTATCGTCCCAATATGTCCACAGATACACAATTACAGAATGAACGCATTGCCACACACAACTTTACACCTAGTCACAAAATACAAAGAACATTTTCACTTTAGACACAAATAAATCTACACTACTACTGCAGTTTATTATGATACTCGCAAAAACACTTTCACTTGAATTAAACTTACAATTATTGTGAAATACTTTCTCCTGATAATGTCATCTTTCTATAATTTGACTATTTAATTCCCTATTATGTTTAGGCAGCTGATTTTACACAATTTTATTCCAGATGCAATGTTTTTGTATTGTTTATTAAATTAATTTTACATACAATTATTATGATTCGTTTATTTGTTATAAAATTTCAGGAAATGGTGAGTGACAATGAGAATCAATGGAATTTTTGGCTTTTTCTTCGTCTTTTTTAAAAGCTTTTAACTGTGTAATGCTTCAAGGACTACCAGTACAATCAACAACTTCGTGTAATCCAGTAAGGAGCTTATAATAGGGAGATTCATTTACTTCTTTCCGCACATTTCACTTTTTTTACCACTCAATCAATTCGCATCATAATTCTTTATCTTTCTTCCTCTTCTTCTTCTTTTACTAACTCTCGTTAATTAATATTTTCTTAAACACAAATACTAATAAACTAATATGCCAATGTGCAACTTATTTTCAAGTGAATGCTGAATGTGCTAAAATTAATACACAAAATAGCACAGGTCCATAACTTTACATTGATACAGGAGATAATTTAAATAATGCTATCTACAATATTAGGTAGTGAGAAATATTGAATTGTAAAATTACATTGTACATGGACATGTATAATTTCACAATATTTAATTTTTCATCATTAATACATTTATTGTCCGTTGATATTGTACTAAGGGCTAATTTTAATGAGACCCTTAAGAAGAATACCACAGAAATCTGCTTGTTTGGGTACCTAATGAAGGGAGCACTGAAATTCGTGATAAAATACCTAGCTACAAATCTTTTTTGAGTAGCCAACAAAAATGAAAAGGAGCCTAACAAAAATAGAATCATAAGAAATTCAAGAAATATAATATTAATTAAATGTATATACATAAACATGGATAGTAATAGGAAGTTTCGCGTCGCTAAAATTTATAGCATTTATAAAATAATTTCGAATTTATAAATATATTATATGGTTCCTATTTATGACATTTATAAATTGTAAATTATTTCATAAATGTGACTAATGAAAATTTCGAAATTTAATAAGCGTTTTAAATGCTATTAATTTGAGCGACGCAAATTCTCTAATAACTATTTAGAATATTTAGTTTTTCGACGTAAGTACGTTGATTGTCCGTAGATATTTTTATTTTGAGGAGGGGAAGTGTGGAGAGCCGCAATGAAAGGGTTGACATTGACAGGAGGAGAAAGGCTAGGTGCGCGTAAATGTCGAGGATTTTTTCTGAGGATGTCACATCATTTCAATGGAGTGTAAAAGCATTTGGCTATACTCCTGTTCAAATGTAGTGAATGGTAATAGGAGAGATAGGAGGTCAAGTTGGAGAGAGATCTTCCTCTCTCTCACTCTTTTTGCTTTATATGATTTTAGTGAGTTGACTTGAGTTGACTTAAGTTGACTGGAGAGTGGAGAATCGATAAATGGAAGTAATCTGAGCGAGTCCCTCTCTCTCGTTCGCTTCTTTTCCTCCATTCCACTTTCTTGACTGTTTAGCTTGGACTTTGGATCTCTTTCACAGCTTTTGTCTTATACTCTCTCACGTTTAGCTCACTCACACGTTTTATCCTGACAACATCCGCCTATATCCACAACTACTGCAATGGATAAGCGTCATGGACTATCAGCTAATGCCCAAAGACAGTGCAATGTGATACGGAGAGCTTCTTGACATTTACAACAGACTCATCTGTAGTCACATCCAAGTAAATATTATGAGTTTATGTTATCGGGAATTCGTCAACAAAACGGACGTAGACCTCTACCAGGTCAATAATGGCTTAAAAATATTAAATAAATTATAATAAGCGTAGTCAAATCAATTGATTAATCAAATTAGATTATATTCGTTTTAATTTAATCGCAAGATCCCATTTGCGCTTGCGCGAATTAAGAACAGCTATCACAGTTTTTAGTTTTGCAGTGCATGTGCATAGACAGTTGTGTGAACCATGTGATGCCGTTTGCGCGTGCGCGGTTGGATCGAATCTGTCACAGCTTTTAGTGTCTCAGAAAGTATTTCCATTTTCAAATATTTTAAATACAGCCATTCAAATTTTAATGTGCAACAGTTTAAAGGAACGAATGGTTTAATGATTTTTCTCGATTGACTTTGATTTTTTATATAATTCAATAATATTAAATTTTTTTAATGTTAAATCTAAAACGGAATCAAAGCAAGTTAAATTAAACATATTGATTACCCTTAACTTTACTTCACTGTGCAAAAATCCTTTTTTTTGTACATTTTAGTTTAGTATTTTCAATGGAATTCGTTTTTGTTAAATCTGAAATTAATCAAATGTAATTAAATGAAATGTATTGACTACCCTTAATAATAATATGTCACTGCAAAAATAGCATTTTATTTTGTCCATTTTAGTTGAGTATCTTCAATGGGGTTGAAAATCACGAAATTTATTTGGCCCAGTGTAAGAAGCTATAATATTTAGGAAGTTAGTATAAATGACCTGTAACACTGAGAGTGGATTAGTCGGAGGAGAGTGACAATGTGTCGTAGTGACGCCAGTAAACAGAGTCGCCGATTGCACGAAGGAAAGTAAGTGCTGTCTTGTCTGTTCCATTATTCCCCAGCCCAGTCCGCCGGAAGTGCATAGAGTCGGGAAGGTGAGTCCACACAGAACAGGCGGCCTTAGATGTGTGTCTGGTGTCGTTAGATGTGGAAGAGCAGGTTGTCAAATGCATCGGAGCCACGATTTACTCCCTCCTTGCCTTGTAATTTGATGAGCTCAGCTGAAATAGAAGAGAAAAGTCGGGAATTCGGCAGTTGATTGTCTTAAAGCAGACATTTAGATGGATTACGGAACTCGCCCTCGTGTTTCGCCCTGTCACGATTATTAAATTCCCAAAAGTTAGCATTTGCCGACAGAAAACAGTGTGAATGCTACGAGAAGATTTTTGACGGATTAAGGTTACTTCTTCGTGTCATCCGACTCGACTTTCCTTAATTGACTTTCACATAGACACTATTTATAGTAGGGGTTGTCAAACCTTGAAAAATTTTCTGCTTATTTTACTTGTTCCACTTTTTCACTCATCAAAAATTTCCTTTACGCAGGCGTCGACACTAATTTTAAGTATTTTTGTTACTCACAAAAAAGTTGTGGCTCACTTTTCTTACTCATACTGTCATAGTATATATATTAGGGACTTTCAAAGCAGGAAAAATAAGTCACTTTTTTACTTATTTTACTCATTTCACTTTTTAACTCAAAAAAATTTCCTTTGCGCAGGCATCGACATTTAATTTTAAGTGTTACTCACAAAAAATGACAGTTTTTTAATTTTTTTACTTAGTACCTACTTAAGTTACTTTTTAAAATATGATTTGAAAGCCCTTAATAGTAACTTTCTTACTTTAGAAAATAGAAAATCCTTTTGATATGGCAATTTTATTATACGGCGCTTAAGTAGCTACGTATGTATGATGTAGTCATACAAATTGAAAACATGATAAAATCCCCCTTATGCCTACACAGCACGCCGTGGACTATTTGTAAACAAAATAGATGTTGTCTCTCATATTTAGTAGTGGTTAATTGGATCCATTCCTCATGAACGCTTCCTTGAATTGGATTACACAAAGCAATTCCCGAGGTGATAATTGCTAGGAAGTTTAAAGTTGAAACGCTTACAATTTCCTACTCGTAGGTTACAGGCATCCACTACGGAAGCATTGCCCTAGTTCAGTGCATTCTTCTGCATTATGCTCTCGGAATTTGTCAAGTCTGGAACTTGGATAAATGAGAGGAATTCCTCAAGTAGCTTTCTTCCATTGTTTTCCCTATAAGAATACTTTCTCTATCCTTCTAGAAAAGGAAAAAGGTCTAAAAAATCGTCTATACTCTATAACGTTGGTTATTACCCATGTCCGGATTATATTCGACACCCTATACAGTGCGCGTCGAAAGTAACTATAGAAGTGCACTCGACGTAAATGTATAAAGTTCATTTCACATTTTTGCGCAAAATAATTAACTAGCCAAATTCTTTTCACAGCTCTGCTAGCGAATTTGACTTTCCCCACTTTCAATTTTAAGGAAAGTGAAAATGGTGAAATTCTAATTTGCTTGGATAGGCGTGAACAAAATTTTTGAGATTTATAACCTAGAAATATTTTTAAAAAACCCACTTTTCAAACAATTTTTGACTTTCACCTCTTTTACTTTAAGTGAAGGAGTGAAAGTGGTGAAAGTCTAATTTGCTTTGGAAAGACATGAAAAAAGGATTTTGGGCAGCTATTTAGCGTAAAACTATGAAAAGAAATTTACATGGTGAAAGTTGTAGTACAAGTTACTTTTTACGCACACTGTACTATGTATCGTACATTGTATAGAGAATATTATAGAGAGAAAGTTGAAAGGAACTGTGAAGATTGAAACTCAAAAGAGAGTCTGAGTGACAATGAAACTGTTATTCTGTTCTATTGGATGTTCTTAGTGCTTGGAACGTATTTAGCAGTAGTAGTAGAAAGTAGTACTTGGTATGATGTAGTAGGATGTAGTAATAGTAGAGTAGGGGGAAGTTGTGTATGACATTTCTTATAGAGAAAGTAAGAGAGGGAGAAGGAAAGTAGGAGAAAGAGTCGTTCGTCGCTTGGTCGCAATTTCTATAAAAGAAAGTAGATTGAAAAGATGTGTGTAAAGTGTAAAGCCTCTCATTTGCCCTGCTGCTCCCACTTTAGATATCGATCACCAAATCCAGAGAGAAAGGGAAACTTCCTCTTTTCTTTTGACTATCGCATCCGGAGGAGAAAGAAAAGGAAGGAGTGCAACCGCCGGTTCGGTTCACTTCAGTTCAGCTCAGTTGACTTAGCCAAAGTAGTCGAGGACTTAGTCTGCTGCTGTATAGCCCGAGCCATGCCAAAGGAGAGAGAAGAGGAAAGCAACCCAAGGCTTTCTCTCTCACTCAACTCCACATCCATTCTTTGCTTTTTGAACCGAACTAAATTTAAGTAGAGGATATTTCACCAGACTCACAGTGTCGAAACACCAGCCAGACCAAAGTCAACTCTTCTTCTTCCCTAACAGACAGACAGACAGACATATTATAGGGAAACATACAAACACACGACGACCCATCCAATCCCAACAAATATATTTTATATCCAACATACTTTCTCTCTCTCTCGCTTCTCTACTGGTGGAAAACCAAAGCTTTCGCCAAACTAGACACTTTCCTAGCCAAATTCAACAACCGCTTTTTGCTTTCACTGAAATCTAAAATAACCAAATAGCTTCTAGCCATTTTAGATATACAACTAACTATACATGTATATACATGTGACTTTTTCTTCTTTCAGACGACAATGTTTACCTTTCTGTGTACAAGCAAATTCATTACACATCTTCCTTTTCCTCTCTGAAAACTTATGCTACTGAAATAATTTGACGAAAAACGTCCTTGACGAAAATAATGACTAATTTTTCTAATAATAAGCTAATTTGGGCCTCTTGAAATGAGCATCCACTTTTTACCTATAGTACTATAGTTATCTCAGGAAAAAAGAAATTTTGTGCCAAATGCATCCGTATGATAATTAATAATATAATTATTTTGATCATTAAACATTTGTGAGTGGAATAAAAAGTATAAATGTGTAATTCCTGTGGAAATTCAAATAGTATTCAATCAAATGCAAGTCAGTAAATATTTGGGTCTCTTGAATTGATTATCCACTTCACGTAGCTCTGGAAAATATATATGAAAAATAATTTTAAATCGAATTAATTTGATCGATAAAAGATTTGTGAGTGGAATTAAAAAATGTGCAATTGCTGCCGAAATTCAAATATTATGAAATGCAAATCCGTAAAATATTTGGATCATTTGGGCCTCTTGAAATGATCATTCACTTTACGTAGCTTGGAAAAATCTGTGGCGATTTAAATATTGAAATGCAAATCAGTAAAATATTTGGGACTCTTAAAATGATCATTCACGCAATTTACGTAGCTTAAAAAAAGAATTTTGTTCCAGATGGTCCAACAATGTATCCGAATGATAATTAGGAATAAATTGATTTTGAACAATAGATTTGTGAGTGGAATAAATATTAATTTTGATATAGCTAAATCTATTGTTTATGTAGTAATTCAAATATTATTATTGATAATATTCAATTCAGAAGCTGGTTATCTGTACGATTATTAAAAATAGAATTATTTTGAGCCATAAAAGATTTGTGAGTGGAATAGAAAAATAAAATTAATAATTTCTGTGATAATCCAAATATTAAAATGTAATCGAAAGCGAAAAGATTTTTTGTTTCTTGATTCAGGAAGCAGGCACTGGAATTTTATGGTTTAAGGAGGCTATCCTCATTTTGGTGTCAATTGAAGGTGTTCATGTATTTTATTGGAACCTATTGAGTTGGTTTCCACTCCTTTACTTAGTTGACTTGATTTAGGTTGGTTGGACTTTGAGTTTCCTCACTTTCCATATATACCTACTTTGTCATTCAGTCAGATCAATTCGTTTAGCTTTTGCATCTGAGTTGAGTTGAGAGAGAACAGATAGACATCCACTATTTCTTTGCGCATGAGTCCCGAGAACTTCAAACAGCAAAAGCACATTGGGGCGTAACAAATGTACAAATCCCAAAGGGATTTACAGAAAACGTTTTATTTTGCTGAATAGATGGAAATTTTGGGGTTTAAATGACCCTACAGTGTTTGCAAATTTCGGAACTTATTTTTAATCCAAAAATTGCAATTTTTATGGAGCATAAGACGAAAAATAGAAATTTGGCTGTTTTGGCTGGGAAGGAGGGGCTTAGTCCCAATGCTCTGCCCCCTTCAAATCCTTTGAGCGCTTTTGACCATTCAATCTCACGGTAACGTCGCAGATTAGTGGATGTCTATATTGTCTGTCGTCTTCAGTCTTTAGTTCTGTATATGTACACGCATATATATCGTTTGTAAGTATTTCATTTTCTTTGAGCGTGGCTAGAAGATAGAATGGACGGAGGACAGAACGGAACAGACGGCAATTTCATCATATCCCTGGATAGCCATGAAGAGAAAGTTAAAGGAGTCGTCTAGTTCTGTGCAACTGTTAAGTTTCTCTTTTGCATGTTCTCCTTGTGACATGTCTGTGTGTTGTATGGACTTGTACACTTAGTCTTCTTCTTGCATAGACTCTCCTCCTTTTTATAACTACGGAATATTATCTAGGAGCATTTTAATAGGACACGACAATGTGTCTCCAACAAGAGCTAATACCCTCTTTCATGTAGCTCAAGACATGTCGTCCCAAAAATTCCTACTGCAAAAACTACTCATACTTTCCTGCTATGATATCTAGATGCGAAAAGGCACAGGTTATATCCTAGCACAATTTAATAGCACACTTTCCTAGAATATAGCACAGAACTACAGGGTGACATCCATACCGCTTTCCTTACGTAAATTAAATTAATTTGGCGCATAAATATTTTTCTCGCGTTTTTAGCAAGTTAAACTTCTGCTTCATACTCAAAATAGAATTATATCCTAGCACAATTTAATGGCACACTTATATAACTACAGGATGACACACATAACACCTTACACATGAAAATTAAATTCCTTAAAAATCTTTTCCCGCCCTTTTCAGCAATTGAAACCTTTGACTTATATTCGCAGTTAAAATAAAAACGATATAAAAGTTGCGAAAAGAGAAATAAGGCGCGAAAACTTTTAGTGTCCTATTTAAGGTTGAAAAGAGGAAATTTAATTTGTGTGGTGAAAGTGGTATGAAGATTTTTACATGTGTCATCCTGTACCTAAATATTATTTTAGCACTCTATTCGAATACTTTAGTTGCGAGCACACGTTTTGTTCTAGAAAATAATTGTGAAATAAAACTATGATTATTTCCTAGTATATATAAGTATAGTGTGCTTGGATATAACCTGAGTATATGGAACAATGATAGACTTTATGAATATAGTGAACTCCTTGCGTAAAAATTTTTTTTCGGCTACCTACTCTTGGTACAATAGTAAAAATTCTTGAGCATTCGTAGAGAATTGTGATGCGAGAGGAGTCCAGAAGACTCCAGCAGCATCTCACCATCTTTTTATATGACAAACTAAATAAATATGTGTAGCACTTCATTTTACATCTGTATAGTCTTTACGAGAGAAAGCATTGGGAAAGTCTCGAGGAAAAAAACACATTTTTATGTTTCCCTATAGTCATCCTGAAAATTTTCTTTCTTTCTTATCTATTTATATATTTTTGTTTATATTTAGGTATATTACTGGAATAAATGGCATATATCTGTAATATTATATGCTATAGTATAGGAAATATTCTTAGAGTTGTGTTTGAAGAAGAGGTGAAGATTTGTAGAGTGGAATATTAGAGTGGAAATTCATAACACGTCGTAAGTGTATGTATGAAGTGTTTAATTTCGTTGGATTGGATTAGAGAGCTGCGTAGCATAACCATAACTAAAGGTTACATAGTTTCGTAGTCACCTAAATGCTAGAGGTGAAATGTATGTAACTTGAGAGAGCATTCCGTCCTATTCCAGTCGAAGAAACTCAGGGAGCCTTTGCTCAGCTTGACATGGCCCAGAATTACATTAGCTTTCTCCTACTTTCTCCTTACACAGAATGGCATGGAAGAAATGGAAGCCGAGCATCTCACCATTTCCTTCTCCTTCCTTTCTAAAAGTTCAGCTTAGTCACTTAGTTGAGCTTTATAGGTTTGTTTGGCCCATTTCTCAGATTTCACCTCACCTTTTACTTACTTTCTCCGTACTTAGGAGCTCTTTCTATGTATAAATAGCTAGACGTACATGTATGTACATGGATGGCTACATTTTAGACACACACCTCTAAGAAACAGGGCCTACTACTAGTTTCCTCTCTCTCTCTCTCACAAACAACTACACGCTTTAACTTCACTTAAACGGTGAGTGATGTCTGTTCTTGACGGCTCTTTCAACACACTAAATGCACAAGAGCCTTATATCATGTCTTATGGGGTCAACTTTCTCCCAACAACTCATGTCTTCTTTGTCCACTCCATCTAAACCTAAACAGCATCTGCTAAATACAAACTAAGACTAGCCCAATAGCAAAAAAACACCAAATTCGCAATTTTTTTCGTAAATTCGTATTTTTAGTATCTATTATCTATACCTACACCAAAATGAGGATAGCCAGTGTCACTCCTGACTCCTAAATCAAGAAACAAAATCTTGTGGCGAATATTTTTACTAATTGTGTTTCAATATTTGAATTATCACAGAAATTATTAATTATATTTTTCTATTCCACTCACAAATCTTTTATGTCTCATAATTTATTTTAATTACTAATTTATTGTAGATCTGGTGCTAGTTTAACGGCTCTGAAATTCAAAATCTGAATTAAGTACACTTTATAGTCACAAATCTTTTATCGATCAAAATAATCTTATTTTTAATTATCATGCAGATTGGAAATGATATCTAAGTTCGTTAAATTGGATGACCATTTCAAGAAGCCCAATTAGCTACATAATATTTGAAAATTTAGTTATAGAACTGCAAATAGCTTCTATTAAATGGCCTACAGATAGTAAACCTACAGTGTTGTACAAATAAGAGTATCGCACTACTTTCACCATATAATGTAAATGACATTTCCACTTTTTACCTTTAAACTGCACACCAAAAGGTTTTCTCATGCCTTTCCTAGCGCATTGAATTACTTTTCAGCTTTTGCAACATTTACCGAAAAGAAAGTATAATATTTTAACGAAAATACCATACTACTTTCACTACATATTTATATACGTAAACGACATTAATATTTTTGTCATTAAGTTACACACCAAGCACTTTTTCATGCCTTTTCTAGCGCATTCAAATGTTTAACTTCACTTTCACATTTATTAACTTTTCCCAAAAGGAAGTCAAGTAAAATTTTAGTGTGTGAAATAATTTTTTCATGTATTAGTGTGGAAAAATACGAAATTTCATTTACGCCATCAAAGTCGTATGTTCACTAATGTATGGACAACACTGTAGATACTATGTAAATTTTAAAATATGAAACATTTGAATTGCATGTTTAGAAATTTTCATATTAGGACAATACGAGTGTGAAATACGAATTTACCTATACAATTCCAAGTCCTTTCAAATATTGTAGTCACATTCTATACAGTAGACATCATATATCTTAAGTCCATGTCCGTTTAACTTACGGAGCTAATGCGTTACTTTGTGAACGCAATGAAAATGAAAATAAGAACGCAACTTTTTTCGTCTTATAGGTTAAACCCAGTGGAAGTAATCTATCTTTCCGTCTATAAGATATAAGTATATAAGTATATATAGCTTGTTGTGTGTTATATGGAGATAGTAGAAAAACGTCTGGCTATTTTCAGGGATATATCGTCTGTGTCTTGATCACTCAGTTGACTCGTAGGGTTTTAGTTAGTTGAATGTTTCTTAGAATAATGTATTTATGTAGTTTGAGTGCACACATGGTACACTGGTGTTGTATTACATAAAAACGGCTACGGCTGCCAACTTGCTGTACGTACACATGGCATATAGTCAATAGATTACACGCTTTTTAGTGCTAGTGACTTGGATGAAGTAGAAAGTTGGCTTCCTTCTTCGTCGTCTTCGCCTTCTTCCTCTTCCCTTTGAACAGCAACGACGTCAAGACTAAATGGGCCTTTTGATTCACAGCAACAACGAGATGGATTCTAATGCAACTGACATGCCGAGTCATGGCATTACAACTCACGTCTCAAAACTCAAAGCACAGCATAAACAAACGCTCACAATAAATATAACTGTCAGCTTTATTATATTAATTCCTGACTCACTCTAAGCACAATATTCCTCTCTAGCCATAAACATTGTTTCAACATTTTATTCTATTGCAATTTCGTCTTCTTACAAATGTAAAATAATCTTCAGATTATTTTGTAGATAGCTATCTTTAGTTTTGACGCAAAATAATAAAATTCCTCTTAAAATAATATTTTTAGGCTAAGTCATTTTCTAACCATATTGCATCTTTTTCTTAGAAATATAAAACAATCTTCAGATTATTTTTTAGGTAGGTAGCTAGTAGTTTTAACCTGAAATACTAAAATTCCTCTTAAAATAAATATTTTTAGGCTAAGTCATTTTCTAACCATGTGTATGATTATGACATGGCACTTAAAAACAGATAATACAAATCTCTCATCTAAATTCCGAGGGTTTTATTTTTTAATCTTTTAACTCTCTGTAGACATGTTGCTAATTTTAGGTTTATAGAAAATAAATGCCTATTATTTTAAATCCTGGATGGACAGACAGTAATTTTAAACTTTACATTTTTGTATGTTGTGTGTTACGTGAATTTTAGGCTAAATGTTAATTTGGCATCCAAACGTGGACTATATCTGAATTATAATTAAAAATAAAATTCTTTGGATCGATAAAGTATTTGTGAGTGGAATAAATATTTAATATATTTAAATCTATAATTATTTATGTAGCAATTCATTTACGATGGACTTTTTATTTGAAAGTGAAAGTTGAACGTGGTGGAAAATATTTAAAAATACTTTTGGTGTGTTATAAACGAAGAAACGTAATTTACATGGTGAAAGTCATGTGTGAATTTATTTCTGTTACACCCTGTGTATATTTTAGAGCCCGTGTTCATGCAGTTAAGAACATTATATGATTCTACTGCATTTGATGTGGTTGTGGGGAGAAAGATTGCGATGAGGAGAGGACATGAAATTCGAGTCGTCATTTGACGCTGACGGAGTGCCTTTTATTGCCCTCCCTTCTTCCTAATTAGCAATGCTCTACAGGAACATTAGACTTTTCACTCGAAACATTCTGCTACGTAATAGCGTACCGTCTCCTCTTTCATTTTACAGCTCTGTGTGTGTGCCTAGTGCCTATCCATGCACTGCTATTATTATTGCGTACGTTATGTGTAATCCAGTCGGTAAGTTGAGTACACAAAGCGAAGGTGTTGTGTGTTGTGGTCTGGGCATCGCTAAGTTCAATGAATGGCAAAGCAAATCCCAGAGTTTACTTCATCTCGTTGATTAGATGAAGGGATGCGATCGAGTGGAAAGCAGGGAACTAAAAAGCAACTTTTATTTTTAATTTTGCTAAATTGCTTTTTTGTAAAAAAATTACAGCAAGTAAAAGTCAAAATTAATTTAATAAAATTGAATTTTGTGAAATCATTTTTAAAAATTGTTCATTTTTAATAGTAAATCCGTTAATCTTTTAAATTTTTTATATATCCTTGATTTAAAAGGCAAACTATGAAATTAATCTAAATTATAATTTTATTACTTTAATAGTTACTATTTGCATTTTTCCTTTTTCACGATGCAATAATGCGCAAGTAAATTATTAACATAAATAAATAAATAACCAAAAATGCCATTTTAAAGTTCACGGTGCCAATATTAGAATTTCGGAGATTAACATTTAACTTTATTGTTTACACGTAATGAATTGTTATCAGATCGGTTGCTTTCCCCTTCACTTTAAATGCATGTTTAGGTAAATATTAAAAAGTGAAAGGCAAAGAAAGTATTGCTTTAAAAAAAGAAAGCATTGCATTTTTTAAAAGATGTTTTAATTTTTTTCCAAAAAAGTAAAGAAAGCATTGCTTTTAAAAAGAGGTTGTTATTTTACTTTCTTCTAAAAAGATCAAGAAAGCATGTCTTTAAAAAAGATTGCTATTTTACTTTCTCCTAAAAAATAAAGAAAGCATTTCTTTTTAAAAAAAGATTGCTATTTAACTTTGTCCTAAAAAGTAAAGAAAGCATGTCTTTTTAAAAAATGGTTGCTATTTTACTTTCTCCTAAAAAGTAAAGAAAGGATTTCTTTTTAAAAAAGGTTGCTATTTTACTTTCTCCTAAAAAGTAAAGAAAGGATTTCTTTTTAAAAAAGGTTGCTATTTTACTTTCTTCTAAATAAGCCATAGCTTTTTTGTTCCCTGGAGGAAAGTTAACTAGTGTGATCTTATTCCTGGTCTTCTTTCGTCTATAGTCAGATGAGGAAGAAAGTGTTATCCTCTAATCTAACATCTAACTCCTTTCCTCTCCTCAATGACTGCATTAGTGAGTGAAAGTCAAAGCCGTTAAGTTTATACAGCTTTGCTCTAAACAAAAGAAAGTCCACCTCGGTCGGATTCTGTCTGGTTGTATAGTGGAAACTGGAAACGTTTCGAAAGTTTACTTTCTCCATTCTACAGGAAACTTGGTTATTTCTTGGGAGAAAGTTGCTTTCTCGGGGCGGCGAGCTAAAATACAAGTTTAAGTGTTAAGAGTATAGGATCGGAACTCTTTATTTAATATGATCACTATCATTGAGCCGTGGAGAGCTAATATAAACGTACAGGTATTTCAATTGCATAAATAGTTGAACGTGTAATTTCCTACCCGTAACTGCAACTTCCGCGTCGATACCACTCGAAATAGAATAAGGTAAAAAAGAGAAATCGAATGACGTCGGGCATTCAATTTGATTTCTTTTCATGCATGATGCAATCTTCGAAGTTCGAAATAAGACTTAATATTCAAATGACTCAAATAGAAAAAAATGTGTCAAATGATATCCCATACAAAAAAATATGGATTTTCCCAAAGAATTAGGTTTTCGAAACTTTGTGCTATTTCCTACGATATAATCAATAAATGAAAGATGAAAAGGGAATTATTAATTTGATTGCTTTCTCAAGATGGAATCTTTGAACAGAGACTTAATAATTCAAATAGAAAAAAAATGTCAATGTTATCCCATACAAAAAAAATTGATAGATGCAGCTCAGGAATTACATTTTCCAAACTTTGTGTGCTATTTACTAGGATATAATCAATAAATGTGAAAGATGAAAAGGGAATTATTAATTTGATTGCTTCTCTAAAGATGGAATCTTTGAACGAAGACTTTAATAATATAAATGATTCAAATAGAAAAAATTGTGCCAATGCTATCCCATACAGAAAAAAAATGATAGATTCAGCTGAAGAATTGGATTTCCCAAACTTTGGCCTATTTTCCAGGATGTAATCAATAAATGCGAAAGATGAAAAGGCAATTTAGATATATGCACGAATGTGAGGCAATTATAATTATAGGTGTGTGTGTGTATGGAAATCTCTTTCTTAACTTTTTCTGAATGACTTAGCTGCTGTATAAGTGATGGAGGGAGTTGAGAAAATGTTCAGTTATATCGAAGAGCAGTGACGGAAACAAATAAAATTTAAAATTGCAGAGATTGAATTGGAAGAGTTAAGCCGTGATTTTGGCGTGCTGTGTGGACTGATAGTAAAGCTCAGTGAAGTAAAAATTGTATATAAGAGCGTCTGGAAGGAGAATGATAAACGAAGGCAATCAGGCTGACATAGATTTGCGGTCAATCACTTTCTATTAGAAAAGTAGAGAATGAGCGGAAGTCAAAGCATGAAATGGAAAGTCAAGTCAAGAAAGCAGAGCGAACGTCTATTCTAAAGTCGTAACAGTTTTCTAAGCCAAAAATAAGGGGCAGGAGGCAGGACAAGTCTACTACTAGGAAAAGAACAAAAAAAGGCATCTTCCCGTTAAGGTAGACGTAGAGAGGGATCTGGAAGAAAAACGAAGATATTTCTATTGCATCATCCCTTCCGATTCTAAGAGAGAATCGAGCAGGAACGATCCCCAACTATTGTTTCCCTTGTCCTTTTCATTCTTATTAGAGACTCTATTGACAAAGTGTGCGTTTAGAAGAGAGCAGAATTGAAAAAGTAAATCCGCATGTAGCCAATTCCAAGGAATTCTCTTATTCCTCCGTCAAATTTCATATATGAACCTCCTCCTTATTCTCTGATAGATCATTCTATAAGTAGCTAAATTATACAGGGTGGTTCGTCAAAATTAACTTCACTTACGACTTTCTCCATTCAAATTTTATTTCATATTTTTCGGCTAAATATTTCACCAAAATTCGTTTCATGCCTTTCCTAGAAAATATAACTTTCACCTGTTTCCCTTTTTTCTCACTTTCTCCAAGAGAAGTGAAAGTGGTGAAAGTCTACTTTACGTGAAAAGGCACGAAAAAGATTTTCGAACACATTTTAGCTCAAAAATATCAAATAAAATTTACATGGAGAAAGCTGTGTGTGGATTTACTTTTGGCAGACCCTGTATATGTATATATTTGCTCACTATAACTCAACTATATATTTTTATACATTCCTCTTTTTCTATCATATAGCAAAAGAGAAAGCTAAAAGAATGGTCCCAGGGGGAATCTGTGTCTTTTTTTGTTGGAATTACTCTTCTTTAATGCTCACGAGCTCAGATTAAGATATCTGAAGAATAATTCCTAATGAGCATTGTGTTAGAACTTATTATAGAAATTAGTTTTCCCCAATAAATGTATAAGTGTTTCGGGGGAAAAAGGTCCTTAGAAATACTTTCTCTCCCTCATCCACGCACAAAGTCATAACATTTCATCCTGAACATAATAAAGTATATTAGAAAAACAAGAAAAATAAACAAAATAAAAAGGTTATAGCGCAATGTGACGGAAGACTTTTAGTCTGTTCACTTTTGCCTATTATTTTTGGCTTCCCTTCTCCTTCTGAATAGGCTGGCAAGAAAATACTTGTGAGTTTTGTGACATATTTGTCTTTACATTATAACGTATCTGCAGAATAAAAAAAGAAAGGAATTCCGTGCGTAGTAAAGTATGTTGGACAAGTAAAACTTTCCTATTTCCATTCTCTGAACGTATAAGAAAGGAAGGATGTCATTGCATTCTACATTTCTCCTGTAGAACACAAGAAATAAAATATTTTTCCCATCGAATTCTATCTATAAGAGAACGGCCAGATCCATTTCCATTTTTTCATCACTTTTTCTTTTCCTCAGGACTGACTTTGACTGCCTTTTATTTGGCTTCCTTTTTCAATGCTACGCGATTCCTTCTTATGCCTTCTATTATTTCTTGTCAATTTATTTCAAAATCCACATACTTCACCGAACATCTCGAAAAGCGGCTCTCTCCAACTCATTTCTTCCTTTAAACCTTGCCACAATTCCTCTCAGTTATTTTAAACTCTTATATAAAGTCTAGCTTTTCAATTGCCTACATACCTACATGTCTGGGAATCAAATTCATTATTAGAAAACCTTTTTTTTGCTCTAATTTTAACTTTTGCCATTTTCTATTGATATTCCTGTTGTGAGTAATCAAAATTTTATTCGTTGCCGAATGGAAACGACAACAGTTGATGCTTACAAAGTGCGAATAAGTGATGCATCTGCATTTAGCTAAACAATTGAGATTTAAAAACTATTTTCTTTAAAATTGTAATCGGTGGAAATATTTAGCAATACAAAATTGGCGATAGTTTATTTTCTAATAAAGGTTGGTAATAGTAGTCATTAGTGAACCTATTTTAATAAATAAATAATCTGGATAATATGCAAGTAGATTTACGCCTCAAAATGTGAAAACAACGGGATAATTTCAGTTTATTTGTATTACTTGGGCTAAAAGTCCATTCCTTCTCTCTGTTTATGCACTTTAAAGAGAAACAGTCAACTCAGAAAAATATCGGTACACCTACATGAACAGTAGCTTTCGTGTATTTGCGGAGCAAAAAGAGAGAAATCAAATCAAGGCAGGTAGACGCTGTACCATTGAATTGTAGCAAGGTAGGCTCTTCCGACTGTTTTCAAATTAAAATGTCACTTTTTCCTACTGGAGGCAAGTAAATGGACAGGTTGAAAAAAAGTGAAAATTTAATTTAAAAATATCTGGGGGAGCCTACCTTCTTAGAGATATCCATGTAACATAGTCTACCTGCCTTGGACCCAAATGTAGTCTTAGAATGCTGGATGTTATACTTATCTTAATAAATATTGCAAATATCACTCTGGTAGACACAGACATATGACACACAGAGAGCAGTTAGAGAGGAGTACCGTGCCGTGTGGTTGTGTGCTATTTTCGATGTAGCAATTTTGGTGGAGGACTGATAGAGTGCAGATACTATAACGTCATTGTGAAGGCATGAATTTCCTCAACGTCCCTCTCTTCTGTTTGTATAACTGTGTACGATTTTATAATCTGCTTTTTCTCGTTCAGCGGAAATGGCAGCATTTCTATCTCTAGCTGTCCCACAATTGAGTGCATGTTACTCACTGCTGAGTTGTGAATCTTAGAGCGAGACCTAAATTCAAATGGAAATACAGAGACAGGAACTTTTAGCTTGTGTTCTCTGCCTCACTCTTCTCTACTTACACTAGGTATCTCTATGTAGATTGTACAAACACAAGAGATATTATTATTATACGTAGAAAATGGAGAAAAACAGTGTGACTACAGTACGCGACATTTAAATGTTCACATAGTGTAGCTTTCTCCTTCCTTACTCTATAACGTTACAATTGGTGTTGAAACCATTCTGTCACTTCTTAAATGTCACAAAATTAAGTGGATATTATTATCTTGGTGCCTTTTAGCTTTGGTTAAATTTACTTTCATTTTAAACAAAATTTTAACCATAGAAAGCTCAAAATTTTAAAATGGGGAAAATTTTTTTCGTGGTCTATTCAGAATAACAAAATTTTATTTATAAGACATGAAAGTCCTACACGGACACGGTTAGATTTTAAGTTCCGCGTATGTGAAATTTTTAAGGTTAATTTTTTCCCGGGCAGGCGTTAGACCGGAACGTTATTCAGTAAGAATGGTGAAAGTTATTTAGATTTTTTTTAAACTTTTGAATAATTTTTCGTCACATGCGCTTTATAGAGGTGTGGTGAAAGTTTGTTAATAATTTTGTGCTGCCTACTGTATGAATGTTGTTTGGAGGTGCACCTTTCAGATAGTCACCGGTAGTTTGTGTGTCGTCTTTGAATTGAAAGCTGTAAAGATGCCAAGGCCTGATTTAAAAGGAACCTTTCCAATCCCTTTCACCACATTGAAGCGTATAGGGTGAAAGGAGTTTGGATAGTGCGTAGGAGCATTTGGAGTTATATTTATATATGTGGCTATCAGATTGGATCACATGGCAGGAGAAAGTTAAGTCAACGAACAACGTGGATGGAGAAAGAGAAAGAGAGAAAGGTGACTATGGGAAGAAGGTCTAATAAAAAGGTCTCTTCCCTTTCTCTCTATTTATAGTTGGATGTGAACTAGATATCTGCTAGTGCTCCTAATGTCTTTTCGACGGGTTAACTGTCTTTCTTGTGTTTGCGTGGGAGAAAGGAGAGAGTCTCGTCAACTCGAACAAAAGCAAAAGGAACGAAGGGCTAGGAGGGCGAGGAAGAGTCCCAGATCCTTCTCTTCAGCTCAGCTCACGTTCGGAGGAGAAGAACCCTCTAAATTATCTCTGTTCTTGCCATTAAAATCCTGACGAGGTTTTTCCTCCAGGAAATGCTGGAGGAATGTCGTGTCATATTAGTATACTTACTTTCACTATCTGTGCACTGAATGGCAGGGAAATTCTTCCTGCTTATTTTCAGTGACCTCATTTCTCTCTTTATTGACAGCTGATGCGATGTGATGTGTCGGCAGAGAAAGGGATCTCTCATCCTTCTCACTACTTATGCACACTCCTCCTTTCTCTATTCCATAATGGCTACTCATAGAAACTAATACAAGAGCCTTTAGTACCAAAACTTACATAAAGCTTACATATACACAAAAGACGGGAATTATTACCCACCAAACTGTTCTTCTCTGTCACAGCCTCCAGCTAACATAACATAACACTAGCCAGATATAGCTACATCATTATTATCTCTACTAACTACAGGGTCTAACAAAAGCAACTTCACATACGACTTTCTCCATCAAAATTTCAGTTTTTCGCTAAATATCATACCAAAATAGTTTCACGCCTTTTATAACAAAATAGACTTTCACCACTTTCACTTATTTGAATAAAAGTGAAAGTGGTGAAAGTCCTTTTTGTGGAAAAGCATGAAAAATTATTTGGTGCACTTTTTGGCTCAAAAATATGAAATATAATTTACATGGAGAAAGTCGTATGTGAATTTTTTAGTGGACCCTGTATATATATTCATTCGTAGACCTACAAGTTTGTTACACAGAAGAAAGATATGACTTTCTCTTACACAACTTATTCGCTATCTTCTATTCTGCTTTGTTCTGTAGCAAGTAACAGTGTCATATTATTTCCTTTCTATGCTGCAATGCATTACTCACATTTACGTTGCATTGCATTTGATTTAGGTACGTGTTATCTATACAGAAATTTATATACATTTGTTACAGGCACTTTCTGTTACACACCAAAAATATACAGAGAGTTTCTTAAAATTTGTGTCATAGCACTTTCACCATGGAATAAATCTGTATTTTTTAACCTGAACAATTCCAAATCATTTTCACGCTTTTCACCCTATGCCGAAATGAAAAAAAAATGAAACACGGTGAAAGTTATTTGGAATTTAAAAAAACGCTGTACACTTGTCCGGATAAAATTCCACAAAATTTTCCTTTAAATATAATTTAGAAAATAAAAGATTTAGTTTTGGAACAGGCAATGCATGTACTTTAATTGAATTTTTAGGTGGAAAGTTAAAATTTGATGGGAATTTATTTATTTGAGTTAGAGAAAGTATAGAAATTGTACTATTTTTAGTGTGTTGGGTACTACTGTATCCGTTCGCTTTATTTTCAGTTGTTCTGGTGTGGATTTTGTGTTTTATGATATGATGGAATATGTATAAGTAGTAGGTTTATTGTTATAAGGATGTTGGTTGGTTGTGTGATGTTGGTGCGAGTTCCGTCGTCGTAGGTTTAGTTGGGAGCCAGTGCAGTGCCTAAGAGGAAGAAGAGAACATAAAGTGGGACATGAAAGAGAAGACAAGGGAAGGCGAGACCCTTGTGTGCCATATTTTAATATGTTGCTTGTGTTCTGTGCTGATGCTCTTCTTTCTCCTCATCCCTTTACATTACACACACACTGCCGTCGCAGAATTACATGAAGAGGGAAACGTACGTGTGTATGACAGCATAATATGTACATTGCAGATGCATTACGAACTGTGCCAAAGCAAAAGGAAAGAGTAGACACTTGTGATCTAAAGATATAATGTTATATAAATGCCAGAGACAGAAGAAGACTAGGAGGGCTCATGTCCAAACAGAGACAAATTCTACAGTGTGCGTAAACAGTAACTTGTAGTACTACAACTTTCTCCATGTAAATTTCATTTCATATTTTTCCGCTAAATAGCTCACGAAATTTTGTTTTCATGCATTTCCAAACAAATCAGACTTTCACCACTTTAACTTTCAAAAGTGAAAGCAGTGAAAGTCTAACAGTGAAAGCAGTGAAAGTCAAATTTGCTTGGAAAGGCATGAAAAAAATTTTGGTCAGCTTTTTAGAATAAAAATATGAAAAAATTTACATGGAGAAAGTTGTAGTACAAGTTACATTTTACGCACACTGTAGTGTAGATCCTCTAAACGACTTGTCTGCATTATACTCTAAAGTCAAATAGAGAGAGGGAATAATAGGGAGCTTTGCAGTTTCAACTGATTGTGTATGTATGGAACATAGCGGGCACATTTCGGCCACTGAAACTGTTCCATGCAATTGGTTGGAGGAAAAACCTGGTGAAGTAATGTAATTTAATGTAATGCAGTGTAACGAGATACATAGTCATGTTAGTTAGCCAAATATATAGTCTACATCTCTATATATACTATCATCAGAGAGAAAATAATATCTCCAATCCACTTGGGCCACCTATATAGGCACACACTCTCTGTGTCTGTTGGAGAAAGTGTAATCCAAACTGGTTTATTTGCCTGTGGCAAAAATCATGTCAACTTCATCTCATCTCGACTCGTCCCTCACCATTATATGAAGGATCATGTACATGTCTACGCAGAGAAGAGACACGCCAAAAAAGAAAGCAATGAGCAAGAACTGGCTAAATATGCTATACATAGTAGTAGAGCCAGGGAAAATAAATAAGTACAAGAGAAAGAGGATATAACGTTATCTAACAACAGATTGCTGAATAAATGTCAGCGAGTTGAGCTCAGCTCAATGACTGCACTGTGCACATGTAAAAACCACACATGATACTAAATAGCAATGGATTATTTTATATTCTGTATAAACCAAGACAATCATTTCCTCTACAGGGTCATCAATATTTAAAAAAATCTATTTCACAATGAAAATGAAATTTTATTTGAAATTTGAGTTAAGAAGAGTTTGGAGAAAAGTGAAATTAATGAGAAAGTTTCTTGGGAGTAAAAATATTTTGAGCTTTCCGGCATATTTTGGTGCGGATTGACCTTTTACTAAAGTGAAAGCAAGGAGAAAGTTTCACAGGAGTAACATTTTTTGTGCTTTCTTCGATATTTTATTCTGCATTGAGCTTTAAAGGGTGAAAAATCGTTTTCTGTATGATTTTTTTAGATTGAGGTGAAAGTGGTATGACAAAAATTTTAAGTGGCACCCTGTACATTTGCGTTTTATGTATTTTGAGCTGCAGCAGGATTATTTTAAGGCAGACGGAGTTGCTATCTAAATGAGGATAGCATAAACAGGTGGATGTGGAGATAGGACTAACCGTGTGGATTTATATGAAAGGGACATGGATGGAGATATTAGGTGGAATCTCAGTTGTATTACAGTAATGTATGATATGTAAGCAGTTTAGGCTTTGGCATTACACAGTTTTGCTTAGTTGAGGGAAAGGCGCGGAATGTTATGAGTGTGAGTGGCTTTTCCATTTTGATAAGAGACTTAAGTCGCTTTCACCCAGCCAGTTTTCACCAGTGTGAGCGGCCTAAAACAAATACAGCTAGTGCCTATGCATTTGTGCGTGTTTTCGAGTAATGGACAACTTTCTCTATTATTACAGTATAAAATTACTTTAGCTATCTCACCCACCCTCCTGCTTTCCCCTGCATTACCTAGACAGCTTTTTATCGACACAGAAAACATTGTCAAAATAAGCTGCTCACTTCCTATCTCCATGTCCTCTGACTTGCCACTGACTCACTTAGTCAGCTTTCTCCCGCAACAACTGAACTGACTTTCACCGCCACTAACCTACTCCAGCTTAGTCAACTACGTAATGCAATATAAAGAGCAAATTCAATTCCAACGAATTCACCCTAAGCATGTAGAGAAAAAAGACTTTCACTCCTACGAACTCCACTTTCTCTCTGACTGATCTACTGCCAGTAGCTACAGATCTTCGGCATCTCGCACGGATATTCTCAATTCAAGCTGTACTTTTAATATATTTACCTAACCCCACTACTCACTCCCCACGCACTCAACACAACAAAAAACAATCACAAAACTTTTCATAAGCTTTCCCGCCAGCACTTTCTCTTTTCCTCTGACTCACATTTCTGAGCATAAATGAAACGAAAGAAAATTAAATCAACTGATTGTCAAAGAGCCTGACTCACATCTCTCATCCTTCCTTTTTTATGTCATTATCACTATTCAAAATCTGTGTATACATTTGTATTTTACATAAATACAGCGAGTGACCTTTTTATCTTTCGTAATCTCACTTTCACCAAATCTCTTTTTTAGACTATTTACCACGCCAATATTAATTTTTAGCCTTTTCCGGTAAATTAAACGAATAATTTTCATGAAACCTATGAAACTTTCACCAATCTGAAGAAAGTAAGGTGAAAGTTTGATTTGGCGGGAAGATGTGAAAGTTTTCTACGGTGGAATATGCATCAAGATAATTTTGCTAAGTTATTTGAACTAAAAAATAAGTTGATTTACATTGTGCTCGATATTATGGGAAAATATATAAATATCTAAATATATAGGTAAATTAAATAGAAATTTCTTAATTGTCTATACATTTACGATCATTAAAAAATGTAGGTAGTTAAATAGAATTTTTTACTATAAGTAATAAGATGTGTCTATGTGATGAATTAAGGGTTTAATAATGTTATTCGGGCTAAAAATGGATTCGCGTGCAGTTTTAATTAGCACGGGAGATAAGATAGGAATATTTGTGCGATAAAAAGTTGAGAGAAAGAGAGAGAGAGAAAGTAAGTTATTGTGTGAGGGCTATTGAGCTACTAGGTACGTGTACGGCAGTGGAAAATAAATCCATCGGTTATCATGAGACACGAAAGAGAGAGGAGGATGAAAGTTTTTGAGTAAAGACAAAACAAGTCTGTTGTTTCCTTGTGTTGCGTGAGACATGTGATCTATTTATGTATGGCTGGGATGAAGTTTCTTGTAAAATAGTGCTTTCCCTTCTTTCTCTTTCTGCATATAGTGCATTCCAATGTACAGGGGACAGGAACTATAACTGATAGGAATATAAGTATAGACACTTCCAAATAGCCAGACTCCATCTTAGCAACCAACTGCAACACATCACATCACACGACAATCAGAAAACTTTCTCCTTCTAAACTTGTCGTGGGAGTAGAAGGATAAAATTGAAACTTGTTCATTCCTCCCCGTCCTAAAGGTGCAAAACTACTTCCATTGGCTGGCTAAGGAGCCACACACCCACAATATGCAGATGATACTAAATCAAAGGGGAACCAAAAATAGATATCTATCTTCACTTTTCTGTGCCTACACATAAAGCATGCTTACACGACATTAACGACCAGCCTTCACGACAACCCATAAAAAAATTTGATTTTTCTTTGCCTATGTTTTAATAATTTTTATATCATTATTTTTTAAATTTAATTCTATTATTCTTTTATATTTTTTATTACATTATATACATTTTTAATATTTGACAGGTAATTCGTTCCTTTGTTCGCTTTTTTATACATTACTCTTTTTCTCAAGATTTTTTCTATTACATAATATTATTATTATTATTATTATATTATAACTTTTTACATTTGTACAGTCCTGCTTCAGTATAATTATTTATTTTTAAGTAAGCCGATGTGGTAACAGTATGCCAACAATTTATTTTAATAATATCCAATATATTTGTATTTTTTTATTTGACAGATCAATCTATTGCAGTTTTTTGTGCGAAGTGTAATTTACGTACGTACTACTTTTATTAGTAGTTTCTGTTTAAAATTGTGCTGTTTGTTGATTGAGTGGTCGTACTTTAAGGTTTGTAACGTCAGGGCAGGGATGTGAGAAGTTTGCGAGAAGTGAAGTAGACATAAGTATAGTTATTCGTTGATGGTAAAACGATGGCAGAAGTAATGTAGCTGAGAAAGTTTGAGCTAAGACTACAGATGGATGGATGGATAAGTGCATTTTCTTTTTTCAAAAGATCTAAAGTGTGTCGCATATCTATGAGCTGATCGAAACAAGAAAAACGTAAGTAGGGGCTAAACGAGAGAGAGGAAGGAAGTTGATATTCAGCTCAATTGAGTTACGCCAAGTTAGCTTCGTGTACTCTCACATTTTCTTTGCATTTAGATATACTAAACAGAGTTTACGCTACGCTATGTGTGAAAGATCAGATATTTATTATCCAAGCCTCCAATGCGTACTCTGCAACACACTTTTGCACAAAACAATAAATCCGGAAACTTAAAAGCACAACTTGTGTCTCGATCACAACTATGCTACTCTATTCAATTATTCCTAATTCTTTCTTTTAGCAGGTACAGTGCTGGCGTCTCAACATAAAAATATCACTAGTGACAAGTTTCCCATTTCCCATTGGAAAATGTGGGAAACAAAATTAGGTGGGAAATGGGGGGAATTGTAGGAATTGCAAGCTAAAACACAATTCATTAACTCATTACGCTATAAGAGTACGGGCTGTTGTATCCAAAAAAAACTTCAGTGTATACTTAAAAATCATATCCAAAGCATTGCCGCCAAAAATTCCTAAATTTTTTTAGGAGCCTCGAAGTCCAAATTTTAAAATCTAAGTCCTTCGTGACTCTCCTAGATAGTTATTCCACGTTATAAGAACTTATGCGTTTGGATTGACACAAAATTGATTGAGTTTTGGTAGATGTGACGGAGTAGTAAAAGCAAGCAGTTATTAGAAAGTAATAGTAACACACCTTAAGGGGGCTGGCACTTTGACCTTTGCACGGAAGAATTGATATTTTGCATTGTTCGACGTTGAATTCAGTGGTTTTGATTGCTGAACCTTATTCTCATGAGTGCGTCGCTGATGAATTTGCATTTCC
>JABASI010001228.1:0-26958 GCA_019776505.1 Tomocerus nigrus
TTTGACGATGCAAACTCCCCTCCTGGTCGAAAGAAAAGATAAAACTAAATACAGAATTTATATTAAATTTTTTATATATTATGAGATTATTGATAAAAATTAAAATTCTTCTGACAGCAAAATTATTTAGTGGTCTTCAGCTGGAAGTGAACGTCTGAATTTAAATCTAGTGGTGCTGCTGCTGCAGCTCACTGTATGATGGGTATCTGTGGAACAGCGTATAAACTCACTTATTGTTACTCTCTCTGGGACTCTCTCTGTCTCTCTCTCTTGCTTGGCATGCAGGCAGGCTCTTCTGATTCAGGAATAAGCTGATAAAAGTAGATTTAATTGCACTGATCATTTCCCAGTTCCCAGTTTCACAATAATATTAATATTATTCATTATCGTCTTCGCAAAATGTAAAACCAAGTCCCTAATTCTAATTTAATTAATATGAAATTCATCCAAACGAATGTATATATGGACCAATATTATTGCTTGCAAATAATATTTTGCATTATTATACTGGGTCAAAAGTATAGAATACGGAAAAGAGAAGACTTAGCTTAGCTTAGCGTAGGCTTAGCTTAAATGATATAATTTCGGCTTTGACCCTCAACTTCAACTGTCCACATACGGTTTTGCATTCTTATCTCATTGAGACAATGGTTAACCAGGTTTGTCCGTATTTACCTAGTATACTAAACTGACTAGAACACTAGATCACATCCTTCTTACATTGAAACTTATTCTATGACTTCTTTGAGCAAAACTGGGTTGTTGGTTTACTACTGGGTTTACTAATCATCCGAGAGGACCATGAGAATATTTTAAGCGCAATTGCCAATCTTAAAATGCTCCATTGTACGTATGACATGACGTACCACGTACCTAACATTGCAGAATATCAATTTCTGAGTAAAAGTAGGTAAAACCGTAAAACCTATTATGCAAAATGATATATTTGTCTTGTTTTGTGTTTTAGAGACTCTACTTTACCATGCAATGTGTATGTCGCATTTGACTGTGTATAGTACAGTACAGGTATAGTACATCAAAGTATCAAAAATATTTTTTCAATTTTAAAGCACATTCTAATACTCACAACCTGGTCATGGCACTGGCACCATTAGCAATCCACGCTGAAATGCAAATCTTTCACTTACTGATTGTAAAAGACGACTACGCAGTACGACATCTCAATCCAAAATCTGATTTGGTTAATCTGACTCACAACACATTAATTTATATTTAATTTTATTGTATGCATATGCATATAATGCATTATAGTAACTAAACATCATTGAAATTACATTTTAGGTAAAACCAATAGGAGGAATCACATTGGGTAAAACAGTAATAATATTCTCTGGGTGCTAATGGGGTGCTATTGGGTAATTGCATGGGTACCTATGGAATGAGATACAAATAGCAATTTGAAATGTATCGTTCTAATAATGTTGGTGATGATAAAAAGCTAGTTTGTACTTTTCTGCAATACTTGATACTGACCATCATGTTTTATGTGAGTACGTAATTGCCTTTCTCTTAATTACATTGCCGTGTTGATAACCAGTAATAGGTAATTAAACTATGATACCTATATCGTGTCATAATTATAAATTGCAATTTCATGTTCAATTAAATGTCTTTGTCTAGCTTTGCAGGCATAAAATGTGTATAATAGTTAATGCTACTGTGAAGTACTGTGAATTATGTATAACAAAATTATAGGCTCGAACAAACAATTAAGTTTATTCCTTTTGCGAAACAGTGAGATAAAAGGAATATTGTGTGACATTTTGAGATTAAAAAGCATTTAATTCTACAGGAAAGAAAAGTAAAGGATGATGGTAAAACCGAAAAGCTGAAGGGATTGGCTTCGTTTGGTAGGTCCTCCTCCTAAAAGAGTTTTTAGTACTGAGAGTGGAATATAAACAACTGGTTGAGTTTGTGTCTAAGAGAAGAGGTTTGGTAGTACAAGTTTACATGGAACCTTGCATACAATTCATGCGATTGCAACTTTTACACATGAAAAAGTTAGGGAGAAATGATTTTTACGCTTTGCACTGTCTGTGGCAGAGCAGCCTTGTGGAAGTTGACTATACCTAACAATAAGTACTGATATCTCTAATATCAATACATATAAACATATTCTATCCACACACTTTGCAGATATTATTTATATTATTATCTGTAGGTAATATGTAGCGTTTTAGAGATACTAAGCTGTATATACCTAGTAGAGATTTCCTGTAGTAGTGAGCAAACTGACGGAGAGGCTGACAATGAGTGTATGATCATATTATTATAGTTGCTGCGTACTGGTACTTGTCCGTGTAGTGTAAGTGAACCTTTCTGAACGAACGAAAAGCTCTACTATGTTTTATCTGCAACTCTGTGTAGAACAGAAAGATATATGAAGAAGGTATATATGACTCTGACTTGATTTTGCTCCTAGGCTCTTCTACAGGGAGAAGAGAATCCTTTATATATTTACTGTTCAGTTGCCGTTGTCACTGTGGCCAGCTCTGTTCTCCGTCCATTCTGCAGCATTTTCTTTCAGTTGTTCTTAATTTTTGAGACTGTAGTTGATTTGAAGTGTTGAACTTGGAAAAACCCATGTTTAAACGTTAGTTTCTATCAAACAGTTTGTTTTACTGAAAATTATTTTTTTCAAAAAACTCGGTAAGTGATTTTCTTGAATGAAAATCATTACTAAATGAGATTCAGAAACAAAGGAGCAAGAAAATTGAGTTAGATCGTAAAATTTGAAAATGAGATTTTCCTGTGAGCGTCCAAAGAGTTAACTCTATAAATAAAAGGGAAGTGCCCTTGTGTAGGGCATCAGGTTCATCACAAAAAATCAACTCAGAATAATATCAATACGTAAGCAGCGTCGCTACACTTTACTCGTTGGAAAATCACCTGTTGCTTCCTTAGTATACAGAGATTTTACGGCTGTCTTTTATCTTAGCGCTTTACGGCAAAGTTAATACTCAAAAAGTGCATCTGAAATTACTATTTACAGATTTGATAATCATCCACCAGTACAAATTGTATTTTTGCTACTAAAAAGCCAGTTTCATTCATTATTATAATACTAGTTATATATGCGTACTGTTTTTCGCTTCGAATCACATATCAAATAACAGTTTTCTCACAAGCAGTTAAAAGTTATACTCTTCTCAACTTCATCTACACTTAAATCTCAACAGATATAAACATTACACAACTAGATTTTCATTCATAACTATCTCACATGTTTACCGTGAATGAAAATAATACAATTAGACATGAAAACATAAATTGTGCTCCTTATATATACACTCGTAGTTACTTTATATCTGTAAATCATCTCCAAAGTGCTAATCAGAAACTCTAAGAAGGCAGATATAAATCACTACTTTGGCAGAATAGAGGAAGTGCTCTGGTGCAGAAAGTAAAAGGTAAACTACTCAATTATTTTTCGATGCAATTTTATTTTACGCTATTGGACAGCCTATATCTGCTGTCTATACCTTCAATGTGTTACACACTCGTATAATTTCATCTTAGCATTGCAAATGTTTTGAAATGTTTTGAAATATTGACCATTTTCAAATTGCAATTGCCTCAGCATATAAAACCTGTCAAATTATCCAAATTGCATGTGTTACAATTGGTGTGACAGCTAAGCTTACGATAACAATATACCACTTACGTGTGTGAACTGACGTAAGTAGCTATAATATATCATTTCAAAAAAATCCATTTAGCATCTGTAAGTATTATAATAAGATAAGCTAATCGAAAATCGATCAATTACACATAGCTAGACACACACACCCAGTCTTTGTTGAATTATTATCCTTTAATCTGCATAACTGTCCCATTTAAATCAGAGTGTATTAATGTTATCCATTGTATATGCATACAACAAATTACATGTTATAAAAATCATAATAAGTAATGCATAAATATTAAATATCTAATTTATAGGTACTTGTAGGAAATGTTAGACTTTCCATTGACTCGACTATTCTAGTTATAACTATAACCAACGTTTCACAATGAACAGGAATAGGTGTAAGCTATTTTGCATTTGTCATGGGAAAATACTCCCCAGTGATACTATGTGCAGAGGAAGCATTCTGTCTACTTAGCTTACCACTTAGCTTCTAAATAGCTGCTAATTGTAAATTGTTATAATAGCTTGTCAGCTCTTGAATAGATAGCATTTAGCTTCAGATTAGACATCACAACGAGATACGGCAATTTAAAACTTAAATACAAATTGAGAAATGATAGCGTCTTCATTCAGTGCCAGAGCCCTCATTTGCTTATCTTGCTCAACAGTTTCTATGAAATAAACTTAATGGGCAATAGTAGTGTACAGTCTCGTCTTCCGTAAATTATAAAGTTAATGTATGTAGGTGGGTGGTTCTTCTTCATTCATATTTAGGAAGAAAAGCATTCGGAAATCGATTCCTGCTCGATCGGTCAACATAGTATTGTTGCTAATGAAGAATCAGTTTGTGGCGTGATTTATACGAATGATTTTCTGTCCTACTACAACCTACATAGTCTGAAAAACGTTTCAGTAATTAAGTATATTAATTAGAGTCTACAGCGAGATTTTTTAGTTTTACTGTTGCACTTGTCGCATATGTACATTTGCTTATATAGCTTATAATTGACTGGAAGTGTAATTAAAATGGATCCGTCTCTTTAGTTATCGTCTATCGCATTACAATGGACCGGAAATGTCCATTTGAAAATTCATGTCTCCTCTTCGAATGTATGGAAATGGCCACGTCTTATTTTATTCATATTGCTTGAAGGGCTTTAAATGTTCTACAGTAAATTATGGAGAGATCGGATCCAAATGACTCTTGTACTTTGTACTTTTGCTTGCTGTAACATAATCTCTTTGATTCTCATTGGGAAACGTAAGAAAGTAGGAAAACGTTAGAGTAATGTCGTGAAATAATAAAATAATGCGCTAGATGTTACTTCATTATTCATGTTGGTGTGAAGTACCAGAGTTCTGTACTCTGTCACTGTCAATTAAACTGTCATAACTAGCTAAAAGCCACCTCGCACACAATGTAAAATACGTGTTTCTATACCTAATAATATACTTTTCTTATAAGTAAATCATTCTGTCATATTATGTTCTACTGTCAAATCAATTTCACCCAGATTTTATATGGTCATTAAAGTACTAATGATACCATAATGTTGTATGCTTGAGCAGTTTCATGATTTTGGATTAAAAATTAATTGTTTTTAGCACAAGGATAATAATTAATTACTGTGCAATATTTTTCACTCGAGGAAAATAGTGCTCTGATAAAAACTGTCTTCCGAGCCAAAATAATATGCTGACACTTATGGACAATGAGTTCAATTATGATTGACTACCCTGCAATATTATTTTCATTTCCAAGTTTCTACCCTCTTTGAATTCAAATTGTGATCGCTAAAGGCAGATACATTTTACGCATTCAAATATGCAATAATAACCATTGCGCATCATATTTGATATTACATGATAATGTCGTCATAAGACAATTTAAATACAGTTGTTTATATCATTCTTTATTTATTGGACACGTTACTTTGAGTGGTACAAATTCGTTGACTAAAATCATCTCATGTAATTACAATGACTGTACACTGTACCTAAACGTAGATATAATGTAAAAATTAAAGCGAGACTGCGTTATTATCCCTAGTTCAATTTTATGTGGAAGTCCTCGTATATATGTGTATCCGGTTGATTACTAGTATTTTACTATATGCTCAGACTTTTTTATAAGCAAGGTAGTACAGCTGCTACAGCTTATATAAATATTGTGCATTGTGTGTAGATTGATATTATTTAGTATTTGCTGCTAAATAACTAGTGGAACAGTTTAAACATTATTATGATATTGAAAAATGAAAAGGTGCCAGTTAGAAATATCGCTGATATTGGCATTCATCAATTTTTTAGCATATCATTATCAGACTGCCTTAGAGCATATATCCGTGAAGCTTTAAAATGACGAAAGAGTATAAATTCAGTGCACAACGGCACTTTTTGCCAAAGTCAATTGATCGGTATAGGTGTAATGTACGGTGTATTAGCTGGAATTATATGAATGATTTCCTTACCTGAGTCTTTTAGACAAATTGCAGCATGCATTGATTATAAATAAATAATTGTATCAATTTGCTTTTGGCACTGATTGGCTCAAATTATAGTATTTAATTGGTTGAATAGGTTTATGTAGCAATTAGTAGAGGTAGTCCTTAGTTCCTGAGTCTAGTCCTCACACGAATTTTCCTGGATACTATGTATTTAGCACTATATAGTAGAATGTATTCTCAATTTATTTATTAGATTACTCTAGTCTCACGTTATGGCAGTTATAAAATAAAAAGTAGTAGTTCTACGTACTTGGAATCATAATAACATATAGAATAACACAAGGTGTGGTGTAACATGTTTCCATATTCCTGTATGGCCATAAAAGTTAGAGTTGAATGGAAGGAATCCTTTATATTCATATCTGCAATGAAACTTATTATTAAGATATAAGTTAGTAGAAGTTAGAATATATAGATTATAAATTCATATTTTATTAGTACTACTTAACTACTTATGAATATATACACAGATATAATATGTTACATTATCCTTATCTTGCCCCGTTTTCTTTACTGTAAGCCTTTTCTACATATTATTAGCATTTATATTGATATTTATGAAGACATGAGCTAAGTAGATACAGTATAAAGTAGCATAATATATAGAGGTATAGTGGAAAAAGGAGAGGTCGAGTCGGTTCATTTGATTTAATCATTAATACAAGGAAGTCATAAGTTGATTTGTTTCCTATGAACTGTTCGTGGTGAAGCATAGTGGAGTGAGTGTGGTGACATGACGGCGGTGCGGTGTGGTGACGGAAAGATAGATGAATAAATAATAATAACTCGGTTGTTCCCTTCTTTTTAGCAAGAGCCTCTCTCTCTTTTGCCTCTCTGTTACATCTGTACAGAAGTATAAAAGGACGTTAAAAGCATAGATAAGCGCCCAGAGCAGTTTGCAAGGATAATAATATTTCTTACTAAAGTTTTGCAAGTCGAAAACACGTTTAGTTTAGAATAGGTGTGATTCAATGAAGAGTCACTGTTCATTTCTTGCGAATTTCCCTGCTGAGACTATCATTGCTGATACACAGGGAGCACAGAGAGCACAGGGTCATTCAAATACAAAGGTACATTTATTTTAAAGCGAAATGGAACTGAAAGTTAGTTGAGAAGATGACTGTTTTACTATTTTTTATATCTTTTTACCAGAGACAGATGTCTGAAACAAATGTAAATGCCTACAGATAATAAAAAGAGATTTCTTCAACATGCCTAGCTGTTTTAACATCTGTATATAATGTGTATTCATCATTTAGCAGGTATGTGTGTGTTGGCCGTTGTTGTGATACACATTACTTATCGTCGTGTGTAATAGGAGCTATTTAGTAAATGAAGCACTGCACAGTGTACAGCATCTTGATAGTTTTAGATAGGAAGAGTGGTGGTAGAATGGATGGAAAACCCTGTAGATTTAAGTAGGACGATGATTCGCGAATCACACCTGTTATTATTTTGCAGTAGTTTTATATGTACGGCCGTAAGGTGATTATAAAGTCTATCTGTGCATGTAGGTATCTATAAATCCGATGATAAGTTCTGTTGGCGACTGGCAAATGTGAAGGTTATATGATATGACTGTCTGGTTCTTCTTACTGTTCGTGTGAGTGTGAGTCTAGGGCTGACAATGAGCGGTTTGGTTGGTGTTTCTGGCAGAAGTGTTTATATAGTAGCATTTTATACTACACTATAACTATATATGAAACGATGTAAAATAGGTAAGTATGTACAGTGTCATGTTGATATTTCCATTGCAAATTGCAGTGTATATGTAGTAGTGGTGTAATATCTGTGAAGAGTGATCATATTATCTTCTGTGTGCACACCTCAGAGATCCGCCAGATTAATGTAAGGGCACATTAAATGATGTTTGCTAGAAAACAAATGGAGTGGATAGAGTGACTTTTAGTCAAGTGTAGATACAAACATGAGAATATCTATGTATTATTCTCTGACATCTGTGCTAATGTCTGCATAATCAGAATAATTCAAAATCATATGATATTTACAAAGAAGTTGATGAATCTAAAAGAAATGGCAGTTTAGGATATACAAGGATATAAATCATTGCACCATCCATCCGACAAAACAACTACACCATTTCTAAACATGATAGCATCCTAAATTCTAAATTATCTCCCGCAACAATCTCCGGCTGGCTCCATCATTTACTCTCTTTTTCCCTGAGACTTGAATTAGCTTCATTTCCCTTGCCTCACCGAGTCTTGTCAACTATAAAAATATAGCAGTGCAGGTGAGGTTGGAGCAAAGCGAATAGAATCGGACGTATAATATACATACGCAATGCCATGTCTGCATATATTATCAGCGTATATCTGTATTAATAAAAATAAGCACAAGGTAGATAAATAAATATATACGTGGTAGGTGACTTAACTTTCTCATCAAATCAAGTCGGATCGGCAAATACTAATAATAATGCTCTCGTGAGAAGGAGGTGTCAAGTTTTTTCTGTGGGATTTGCATTTGATTTTTGCATTCGAGATAGCATCTCATCGCATCGTGCGAAAATGAACAGAGGAGCTTTAATAAGGCCGAGATGGGGAGACGGGACGGGACGATGCAGATCAAATGTTGTTTCTTCCCTTCTTCAAACCTTATACAATCTTATATTCCTCTTATAAATAATACACAATCTTAACTAACAACATATACCTACAATCTACACATCTATATTATATTCGTATACAAACACAGTTTTCTCATCTACATCTACCTCGCGTTTCTTTCATTTATTATTGCTTTGAGTTGGACTGAATTGTGTTTGATTTGATTTGCAAGGAGGTGTTTTAAAACATTATACTGCTCAATTTACTATTCTACAAATACAGAGAGACAGCATATACGAGTAATATCCAGATTCTAGATTTACTACACATATTATAATATATTTGCATTGAGGATCTGATATGATATCTAAGCAGATCCCTACACACATAGGTAAAAGCAACTTATTTGTAAATATCATGCAAAATATAGCTAATACTATATTCAGTAGACAATAATAACGCAATAGGGAATAACAAGTAGGGTTAATATGGAAAGAGTGTATGTGCTGGAATGATCACACGTTAGATATTAGAGGGACTTGGCTTTTGGGAAGAAGGGAGAGAAGTAAATATACGTATGTACTTTGTTACATCACTACAGTTGAGTTGTGCATGTTTTGTTATGTAGGTAGTTGTTGTAGTTGTGTGGTGAGCGTAGAGTAGTAGAGCGACTGACGAGTGAGTGAGTGTACTAGTCGAAAATGTTAGTTAGTTTGCTATTGAATTTTGAACTGGGCTGGACGATGGAGGGATGCTGCTGGAGGGCAGAAGTACTAACGAACTCAAAACTCACATCACATCTGATGATGAGAATAAAAGAGTGAATGTAGTAGTTACTTTTTGCCTTAAGAACGTTGGAAGTTATACAGACCATGGAGGCAGGCAGACATGACAAGACTTTAAGACAAGACACACACAAACTAAAAGGCCTTCAGCACTACAAGCCTCTTGCTGCCTTGGCTCTCTGCTCTTATAAAACTACCAACCATTCTCTCTACCAGTTCATCTTCTCTCCATTCTCTCTCCTATTTACGTAGGCCACATCTATGTACAGATGCTCATGCATGCAATGCTAAATACAAATACACACGATATCTTACAAGCTAGTTGGCTTAACAGCCAAAAACGTGTCTGTCCAGCTAAAATCTTACAACAGGGATGTGATTCCAGTTTAAATGTATAACCCAACTGAACAGTATACATACGTGTAAGACACCTCTATACATGTACACTTATTCTTTCTCTATTTTCCATTCTCCCAAACCAATTCCTATGGATATAGTAAATAAGAAAAGTAACATGTGGTACTGTGGTTGGTAGGTACTGACACAAACGATGGTTTAAGGGATACGCACAAGAATTGCCTGGCTGCAGATAGTATAGATAACCGCCAGGTAGATATACAACTGCTATTAGGTATGTACTGAATATGAAATCCTGAGTTCACATTTTCCCAACTTATTAATCCGTAAAAATTTGATTCAGTGGATATTGCCGGACATACCCTGCCCTAAGAAGCGACACATTCAATTCAATTATTTATTTCTACCAGATAGGTATAATAATTATTGGCGTCATTGATTTTTGTATGTTGTTTTACATTTATGCAAAGCTACGACCTGTTTACCTATTATAGTAACAACCAATTTTACAGATGAGCAGAATATAATTATTAGGAATTGCAAAACTGAAAATTTGAAATTCCTGTTTAACTTTTTATTTGTATCTCTTCATGCGAAATTAGGGGTCTTGGTTTCAGAGACATTTTTCAAAATGTTTAACCCCTTTGGGTTACTTGAATTTTGAATGGGCGGGTAACGATTTTGAAACATGAAAGCTCAGCAATCTTAATGAATATTTTCATGTACTTTTTAGTATTTTTAGCACTTTTACATTCATCGTGACTAAATGTATACTCTGCGACCTCCGTAGACACAATCATCTGCTTTGCCTCGCGACAACTGATGTGAGTCTACGGTGTAGAGCAGAGGTGACTAGTTTGTAAATGAAGCGCTTGTGTGGGAAAATCTGAATATTCCAAACGTTTAGCTCTGTGGAGGGACTTGAAGTAGGATGAAGATATGATATGACAGAAGAGTGTATGATAATGGGGTGGAATCCAGCCAGAACAGGAATATGTACACCTTGAGTTGTATTAGGAGAAGTCAAGTAATTTTAAAGACGAAGAGTGAGGGTAGGATAGCAAGAAATAAGTATATGAGATGCGATTGGAGATAGCTGTTGATGCCATAGGCGATACTTATGATACGATTCTGTTGTAAGTAACGCTGTGCTTATTCTGTGTTGAGATTTTAGTTATACAGCATCCAGCATCTACTGTCTGTCTGTGTATCTATTTTGTAGTATAAAAAGGTATAGGTAAAGTCCGCAGCACAGGCAAATCTTTATAGAGAAGGCAAGTAAGCACAAGAAAAGTAAGGAAAGCAAGTAGGGAGCTTTTACAATACAAAGCATAATAGATAGGTGGACTAAGTAAGTAAAGTAAACTAGTACTGCTGCTGGTTGTTAGATTCACGCAATAGTATTGTGTGTATCATGTAATGTGTATTTGTAATAATATTATATCCGTGTTAGCATAGTGTGTCTCTGTCTATAGCAGTTCTTCTGTCTTACTGAACTGAAGTTTAGATTTCAGTTCATGTCTGTGCATCTATCTGAAGAATAAGACTAAAAGGAACTAGTAAGTGAGTGAGAAGGTATATAGGAAGATGTGAACTTCGTATTTATTATATGTCAGATATTAGTAATATAGGAGTATGAATGAATATATAGAATGAAAGAAATGAAAAGCATATCTAGTTATTCTTTTTCTTTTGTACTATGTCTATGTCTATATAATATATATTAGTTGAAAGTGTAGTAATATGGATGCAGATGCTGTTTTGTGTGTATATATAGTGTAGGATAAAAGATATTGAAGATGCTCCCGAGTTCTTTCTTCGCCGTCATCATCATTCTCATCATGAAGTGAGTTTACATGGAGCAAGGCATTACTATGCACATAGTAGTGTGTTTCTAATGTTCATTTCAAACGTTTCTCTACATATATATATATTGGTTTATTTTTTCTGTGGTATATATATGATGTGGTGTTTCTCCTCTTATTCCTATGTGTATGTTAGGTGTTAGTCTTCTACGCTTCTTCTGCTTCCATGATAGTGAACTAAAATCATCTTGACTAGACTTAGTTAGTATATATATCGTTTGTTTAGTATGGTCGTAGAAGGGAAGTCAAGCAAAGCCAAGGAAGGAACACAACGTCTCTGACATGACATAGTCAATTCAAGAATAGTAAAACTTATACAGAGTTGCATACATATAAATATATACAGAGAAATGCATAAACAGAGTGAATTGAATGAACTTAAGGATGAGGAGAGATAAAGATACATTCGTACAGATAGAGAACGGTACAACTGTAAGCAAAGCAAAAGCAACACTCTGTCTAAGTGTTAGTTTTCCTTCCTTCTCTTTTCATCATCACGAGCTGTGCCGTTGAAATCGAAAGAGTTCAGTTTAGTTTCAGTTCAGTCCACTCCTTACTAGCTACATATGTAACACTTTGCAATCAGATCATCAACGCAGAATAGCACGAACAAACTTCCAGAAAGAAACAGACTCCTGTTCCAGGTTCCACCCAAATGCATTCGATCTATCTAGGCAAACGTTTAGCTATCTTCACAACCCTTTTTCACGTCCATTTACTGCCAATGTAACTATCTACTACTATCCATTACGTTTTCTAGGAAAACCAATAATAATTTTAAAATGTTCCATCCATTGTTATTGTTTATATGTTACATCAAGTAGCTCAGGATACATACGCATTGTTTCCTACAAAGAACTAAAGCTCTCTTACGACTGACATTCAAAAGAAGTACAACAATTGTGACTAATCCAGGAAATTTAATAATTTTCAATGAGTCAATCACTGAAACGCAATGTTTTTATTACACCAACCTTGTTACAACTGTCTACACTGAGTCGTTTTTTTTGGCATCCTCTTTGTATACTTTTATAGTTCTAAGTTACGTTTAATGCATAGAAACATGTAGCTCTAGTAAGCTCAGTCAGATGTAACATTTTAACGTAATATTTAATTTGCTTTGCATCTCTAAAAAAGAGGACAGTGCGAAGTTGTAAATATGTGGTCGCATTCATCCCTTTTGGCTCTTTGAACTCTTTGTAGTATTTTACGTTGCATATAGTAAGTATGTATAGGTAGATATATGCTTGATGTATACATGTTATTATTGGCTGGATGGATACATGAAACTACAAATAATATTTACAGCTTTCAGAGAAAATTATGCAATCTGATGTAGGTAAATGTAGTAAATGAGTATAATCTATTTAATTTGCATATGTCAGTCCTTAAGCATATGTAAAGTCGAGAAATAAATACTTGCTACAAGTTATACATAAAGTATCTGTACGTAACAAATACAGAGTAATGTAACTTAAAGCTAAACTGAAAGTGATGTGATGTAAATTCATGTAGCATAAAGAGTAAATTTATAATACATGTAGTTGTATGTATGAATGTACGTTATTATATTATAGCCCATATGATGTGAGGTGCATGGATGTACTAACATAACTTGTATCACATAACATCAGATGAGGGGCTGGGTGGATACATTTATTTTGCTATATCTCCTAAGACTCTGTGCACTTTGTTCTTTCTAATTCTAGTGTGATGTTGCTTCGTTTATTCGTTTGATTCTAAGTTTTATCATATGTTCAGTTCTTCTGTCTCCTATTATACATTTGCTTCGCTCTTTCCAATGTCTACAAATTCTGTCTGTAGAAAATGACTCTCATATTATTCAATTGCGTCAGCTCTTTAATACACTAAAACTTTGTTGTCAGATCACATAACGTAAAAAGTTCTATGAATAGGCAATATATAAAGTCATAAAATAGCCAAACACATTATAATTTCCTTTACTTTTGTGTTTTATCAAAGGACAGACCTTGTAAACATAAACGTAAGTTGATTTAGAGATGAACATGTAAAGTAACTCACCAAAACAAAAGTCTATGTGTATACATTTTTTATACAGAGAATATACATATGATTAGAAGATCAGTTGCCATCACCAGTTTTCCACGTTATTGACAGATGCGAATGGGATGAAGATTCAGTTAAAGTTCACGTAGTGCACATCGTACTGTTTTAGTCCTCATACTTGATAATTAATAAACATATATGAATGCTCATCTTTCCTCTCAGTTCACATTTAGCTCTCTGAAAGGATGTACGCAAACATTATCTAAATTATATTTCTTATTTAGTAGAATTTCAGTTCAAAGTTCCGTGTATATATGTTACAGGTAAAGTGTACTGACCTGACATTTCCAATTTATTTAGCCTCACTTGCTTAATTAAGTATATTTTCAAAAATCAGAAACTCGACTTCACTTTTAATTTAACCGAATTATATGTTTTTTGTCTGCCAAATTAGTTATTAGTTGACATAGGCTAAGTAAAATTGTCTGGCATAGTGCACTTATTAGCCTGTGACATAGACCCGTTTAGGAGAAGTATATCATAGTATATGTGTAAGAGTGAGACTAAGGTTTTCCTTTCTCATTGCGTTACTTCAGTTTCAGTTTATACAGTGCATTTAAATCAAGCTGTCAATTCAGACTCTGTTTTATAGGTTTATGAAACTACAACATTTTAAACAATTCATTGTCAAGTGCGCAGTACTGTAAACGAGATCAACTTAGGTAAACTGTTGACTCGAATTGCAAATTACGTAGCAAGATTTTAATGCTGCATGTTGCGTATCGGAGCTACCTAGCGTAAATCTAACACTTTATTCTACACAACTACATGCTTATAAACTCTTTCTGTTACTTATAATAAAGTTGTTCCGTATTCACAGCTGTAGTAAACAAAATGCATTCTGTTAAGCATTATTAACTGTCATGTCATTTGCTATCAGAGTTTCATTTACACACAGATAGCATTATATTATATACACATCTTGTAGGTATCTTTATCCATTCTGAGACAACCTATATTTTTAACCTCTGTTTTTCAACTATATCAAATGAAATTGAAAGTGTGAAACCGAAACTAATCACAGGATGTGCTGAACCTGAGACTATTTTATCCAAATCTTGTGTTATGAATGTGGGAAACGTGTTCCTTCACCCTCGTCTCATCCTACTTGTAAGTTACAGCATTTATCTTCACACTAATCATTTACAACGACAATGCACGAAGCACGGTCTCAAAATATAAGCAGATACTGTGAGCGTATGAGACCCAATAATGCATTGTCTCATTTGCAATTACAAACACATGTAAATATGCGTAATTCTGAAACTTCCTATCAATTTTTACTCTGAAAATTATTTCAAATACTTTATTTTGAAGCGACATTATTTCTACAATATATTATAGAGGTGTAGCATTCACTTAATATGGTAGAGTAACGTTTAACGTATAGGTATAGTTAATCAAGAGGGAAGAATCAAGTAAATATACATATCACCTTGAATTTTATTGCTGGTACAGTTTTCAAGTTTCAACCGACTGTATAATAAGCAGTAACTTAGCGCATTAGTTTACGTATTATTGGTAGTCACGATATCTTATTACAATATTCCATTATACGTATGGATTTACCAAAGTCTATTTAAGTTAATGTTTAAGATTTACTGACTTAGCATTTGTTTATGTAGTTATTATCACCTGGACTTTGGAACTAGATAGTATAACATGGTCACTTTCTGTAAAATTCATTTTATACGATTTATTTATTTTCATAATTCAAATACGAATGTCATTTATGAATTTTTAGAAGTCTAATGCTACACTGTTTGTATGCACATCACATTGTCAGCAGAGTGTCCTCACGTGAATCTGACTATAAAAATGGATAAACACTCTATTGGAATAATTTATGCTAATGCTGGTTAATACAGTTGAGTTATACATACCTACTAATTACTCTATATTAGGCTTCAAAGTTCCAATTAACCATCATTTTTTGCTTCATGTTTCAATTCATCTTTTGTCCTTCATGCTGATATGTAAATGAAATCCGTGTCTCTGTATTCTCTTTACATAGAAATTAATTTTTTGTTCCATATAGCACGTGACATATTATTTTGCCCTCTTCAGTTGCAGTAGGTTTATCTTCGAAGTTTTTAATATTTAACTGTCTTTACTATATACATCACTTTGAAAAGTTAACAAGTACCTATAGTTTTGCGTGCAATAAACATATTTCTATGTAATCTATTAATCTACTGTGTTTATTTATTTTTAGTCCTTAACTAAAATTACTGGTTGGGTTGAATTATAAAAAAAGACTTAATTTTGATATTTTAATATTAAAAATAAAAACTTTAAATTGAGGTCCAAAATATTGCTACCTGTGAGTGAAAAAGAGGAGATTGAAACTGGTATTATGGTTTAGTCCTCCTGACAATCAGTTAGTGCTAGGGAATAAATAGTTTTTGTAGAGAAGAGGGCCACCCAGCGGGCATGAGTTAATAGCAAAAGAAGTGAAGGAAAAGGGTGAGATGTAAATGTAAGTGTAGAGATATGTTGGCTGGGCTGCAGCAGGAGAGAAGTAAAGGAAGAAGTAGTTAGTTATTATAGAGAGAAAAAGAGTTGCACTGCAGTTGCAGCATTGTTTAAAGATGCTGGTTTGCCTTGTCTTCGTCCTATGACTTGGCTGTTGACTTGCATTTACAATAGAACCCAAAAGGTAGGATATGTCTGCATAGTATATCTCCCCTTTGGTTAACACAGATACAGATACTCCTCCTGTGGTAAAGTTACGATGTAAAGACGAAGGGAGCCTGCGGCGACCTATAGGAGCCCTTCACCTGTTCAATCATGTAGGTACCTGTTTCTTAGCTGCCGTAGTAGTATACACATTTAATGTTATCAACAATTATAATACAGAGATATACAAGGTAGGAAGGGGAACATCATAAAGCTTTACTTTACGGAACATAGAGCTTTATATTGTAGATAAATGTGAATCAAGAGTAAAAGAATACTAGAAATCTATAAGTACCTATAGCATATCAAATACAAATCGCTGTAATGTAACGTCTTCTGTCTCTCTTTCCAGCTAGTTTGTCTCTATCTATAAAGAAAACCAAAACTACATGAACTAAAATTACAGCTTGTTTGCCAGTTCCTTTTCTAATCCTATCCCGAGTTACTTTAGGTAGATTAGTTTTAAGTTACCTGAGTATAAGTAGGCACTTTGCAACGTTACGAGCTTTGGATTTATGTTATACTGCTGCTATTGTCAGGACTATGACTGGCTACATTCCTCCAGTCCTGTTGTCTTCTCTTCTCTTCAGTCTTGACTTGATTTTTCTCTCATGTTGATTGTGATGTAGTTGTGTTTTCTAGTGGGGAGATTCGGCTTCCCCTTTATTTTCAGAAGAGAATGAGAAGAGAACGCACCAGGTAATCTTAACTAAGCCCGTCGACACAGCAGCATCCACCTATATATCTACCTCTAATTTACATATAAACCTACTCTAGTCGATATTCCTTGGATATATAATAATATTATAGAATAGACAACTGCTCTATGCACGTACACATCAGGTAGACAGAACAAGTTAGAATGAAAGATGGTTCAAGCAAAATAATAAAGAGCCTTTTGCCTTGCCTTCTCTAACTAACATATTATAAGGGATGGTACCTTAATTTACTAAACAGTAACAGTCCTTAAATGTTTCCAGACGAGTCCATTTCAACTATTATTGTATGTTGTACCTACACCTACCTGACTGGAACTGTGTAACTGCCCACATTACATTATGCACACATCTTATACCCATGTGGAACAATCTCAACTATTCTCAACTGAACGCTTGAACATCTACAATATAATACTGTAGTACCATTTCTGAATGTTATATTTGGAATAGAATAATATTTCTAATACCTACGCTTGGTACACCGCACATTCAACAGATATATTTATATTATACTTCTCAGCTAAAGGTAAATTGTCAGAAAAGATACTTAGGACAGAGCAGATCCCTTAACCTTCTAATATATTTCTCTTTGTTTTGTCCATCTTATCTAATCTTGAGGTATAAAAGGCTGGACTGGTCTAAACTAGTACACACTGGAGACTAGTTCGAGTGAATTGGATCGGTTTAGCTCTTTGTTGGTCTCTTGTCTACTAGCTATAGTTTAGTAAAGTGAAGAGGATTGTTTTGTCGGTGAGGTAACTTTACCTGTTCTCCTTATGTACCCTTAAAATATTCAGCATCCCCGTTTAGCTTATTGTTATTCTAATGGCTGCCCACTATTCCACCTCTGCTTCTTCTTCATCCACTTCCATAGCTAAGTAACTAAGCTCCGTTTAGCTCGATACACTTTCTGAGCATTGTTTATTAGCTCCTTTTCGTGACTGTTAGTGGGAAAGAAGTGGAAAGGTGTATCAGTTCAGAGTAAAAGGTAGATTTGTCAAGATATAGCAGAGGGATATCTGTAAATACTTAAAGGACAGAATGGAAAATGGAGACAGTGAGCTAGAGTGATTGTCATGTCACGTCCACGTCTTCTTCCAATTGCTCTGAATTTAATTTCTATGCATAAGTATTAACAACTTTGTGCTTCTTAAGTTCTCTTATCTATTTTCTTCGAATATTATTTAGCCATTTGCCATTGAAAAATATACACCTGGTTGTTTTGTGTGTGTGCATGTCGACAACTACAGTGCGCTTTTAGCTACATAGACAAAAATAAAACACCTGCTGATGCAAACAAAGCATTTGCCTTCAACCACCAACCACCATCACCATCTCACAAACAAGTAGTCTTCTGATTATTTAAGATCCAAAAAAACAAACACTACTTTTCCTAACTCTCATCCTCCTTTCAGTTGAGACAATTTTCATTTTACTGTTTTATTTTAACTTAGTTAGCACATAAATTACCATTAGAGTTAGTTAAGCTGAAAAAGCAATTAAATGTCGATGTTTCGACTGGTGTTCGTAAAATAGCTGCTGTTAAAATGTTTTAACAACAGAGCCAGCTACTGTGTTTTTTTCAGCCTCCACTTGTTTACTATTCCATAATTGAGTTACCAAATGTGTGTGTACTTGAACGAAATGGAACATGATAAAAACTCAAGCATTCAATGTTGAATTGAAGGTTGGAAATTTTGGCTCATCCTCTTAATAATATTATCACGTCTGTTACTACTTTACTACTCCTAGAAAGCTCTTTTGATTATCTTTATTCGGCTCCTACTAACATTACACTCACACACAGTTTCCGAACTGTATAAATGGTTCAGTATGGAGAAAGCCGAAGGTTAAACTCTATCATATGTGTCTAACTATGGATCTATGTAGGTTTAAGTAGTGTTCTTGTGCAATCTTCATAATATCTATTTGCTCACAGTTTTTATGCTGTACTACAGTTAAATTAGTGTTAGCCTGACTCTAGCTACCAATTTTAATACGAGAGTTTTATAACTTTTGCTTATAATATGATCTTTAAATAACATCTGTCTGTCCTTTTCTAATCAATATACTTTATGATATACAGACAGATGGTATATTAGGAAACACGCTTCTTGTCTTCAGTTTTCAAATCTAATAATCTCTGACTCGAATCGGGAATAGACAAAATCATATTGTTTTCGCTTTGTGTGTGACTAGGTGTCATAATTAATTACTTCGATTTCAGTAACCTAAATTACATTAAAAATTGTAAAACTTGTGAAATGAATAGGTAACTCCATTATACGCAAGTATTATAATGTAATGATAATTAGGTATGTTATTTTATGGTTGATTGCCGCTGGATAGGAAGAATTTTCGAGGAAATTTTTTCGATATCATATTCGCAATAGATACTACCGTTGCATATGCGTCTATCAGTTTGCTTTGTATAATTAAACAGGAATTGGTGTTTTAGTCTAAAACTTGTAGATAATGTAATAGTAAATTAGTTGAATAATGAAGCTGTTAGATAGCAGAGCTGATTCCCAGGAGGATTGATTAGTATAACTCAATCAAATCCAACAGATAACAAGAGTCACCCAATTAAACATCCAATTGTAAGCATGTAGAAAAAATGCTATGCTAGTAGCATTTTTCACCAAGCTGTGTCTGGCTTGTTGATGATCACTGAAGAGCAAAACCGATAAATCTGTATAGCATTATTCAGTGTGAAGTTTCCGAAACAGGGCACTTAAAATTGGGACAGATAAAAAGGAAGGGACTGAAAGAGGAAACGAAATTGAATGAAGACAACCTTGCTTTCTGAGCTGAAAACGTGTCTTTAAACATATTCATGTATATAGAAATATTGTTATATGGAAAATGTATTTAGTTTGGAGAAGGAGTATTGAATGGGTGTCTCGGCTAAATTTGCTTTACTTTATTTTACCTTGTCTTGTCTATTTACTATGCGCAAAAGAGATTCAATGCTATGCATAATAGATGTACATTTGGTTGGAGATGTTCTCGCCATTAATTTTCAACCTCTGTCTATCTTTGCGTAGAGAGAGATGGATAGTGTCTCGTTTATATGATAAGGAGTCAGGCAGGAGCTGATCTGCCATTAAAGTTAAGATGTGTAATGATGTAGACAAGGGAATGTGTCCATAGATTCAGACTAATCGTAAGCAGAGGAGTTGCTAGTAATACTTGAACGTGTAATGTCGATTACGATGTTATAATGTAAAGGAGAAGTGTGGAATTGACTTTAATAAATGTTTTATTTTGTGATTGCAGATTTGATTTCCCTACTCTTCTGTCTGGCTGCATTAAAATAAATTGAAGGCTTCAATCCGGACAGGCAATTACATTTACACAAATACAGAATATTGTATTTGGATTTTCGTTTTATTTGCGAAGATTGATATCTGTGTGGTGCTCGTAGTATTATGTGTTCATAGTGGAGAAGGGGAATTGGCAGTAGACGATAGGATGATGTATGAAATAAGTACAGGAGTCTAACTAAAGAGTACAAGGCAAGCCGAAGCCAAAGCAGAATCAAGGGAAGCCAAGTGTTAAGGAAATACAGAGCTGGATGTGAGACTGACTGGGAGTGTGATGGCACCATTGAAGTCAAGTGACGACAAGTTGTTTTGAGAAAGCTCATCTTTCACCTTCATCACCTGCCAAACGACGGCTTATAATCCACTAACTTTATAGCAAGAGTACTATACAGAAGACGACAGATCTAATACTCTTGAATATGCAACGCAACAAGTGCCTGAAATAACAACCATTTTGTGATGTATTCAATTCTGAATCCGAGCCATCCATCTATCTTTCGTCCTTTTCAGTTTGTTGTGATTTTTTAGAATTTATCTTCGAATCGTCCGGACTCTCCTCGCAATATAATAATACCTTAGGTTTTCGATAACGACGCATATAAATGAGATCTATAGACTATCGTTTCTATTTATAACTGTTCTCTATTTGCTACTTAGTACAATAAATAGTCTTAAGCTATACACACTTAGCCAGGATTTAGCAAAGTGCACACACGAAGAAATATATATTATACACACCTGTTAATTAGCCTGTGAAATATTTAAAATGGCTAGTGGTGGTGGCAGCAATGGGCAGCAGCCCCAGGGTGGACAGACACCCAAGGGCAATCAAGTTATTCACATTCGAGGAGATTCAGACTCTGAGCTCCAGGCTCTCTTCGACTCCGTCCTCCAGCCAAATGCTTCGCAAAGACCGAAACCAGTGCCTTTTCGCCTAAGAAAGCTACCCGATTCTTTCTTTAATCCTCCGTCCACTGGCTCCAAGTCACCGTCCATCTCCGTCAACCATTCTCGTGATAATTCTGTAGACTCCACTCTCAACTCCATGCGGTAAGTGTCTGTTCCCTCATTTTCTCATCGTACATGGCTAAGTATATAGTTAGCTAAGAATAAAATAATGATATGTAATGTAAGAGGTGCAATGGTCCTGATAACCATCTAGGCGCAAGACATTTTTTGATTTACTTTATTTCTCCCGTCATGTCACATATCATAAGAAATAAATTGAAATAAATAGGTAAAATCTCAAGTCGGAATAATAACTTCAGTGACACAATGCCATAACGGCAATGGTTCTTTGTACTTTAATCAGTAAAATCAGTTTGACCTATTGACTGCATTCACATTGGGAACTGCAACATACTTAAATATAGTATTAAAAATATTATTTCGATAAGAATTAAATTGTTATTAGCGATTAGTATAATTACTTCGAGATAATAGTGTTGAACAATGCTTATAATTAACTGGATGTTAAGTTTAGAATTACGGTAGTCAAGTATAATAGGTTTACCAAGGCAAAAGGGTTTACTTAAAGACGCTATGCCTGAATATTTTGAAGGAATACAAATAAAAATAGAGTAAGGCTCGTGCTATCGGGAGTGTTGCGTTAGTGTAGTACACAGTAGACATTGACAAATTGGCATTAATAAAAGTGTATCAATATATTGAATGCTATTAATAGAGAAATAATTGTGTTCCTAGGAGTAAGTAGTATTATTAGAGTAGATGACTTTACAGATTATTTAATTGGATGTGAGTGTGAGTGTGTGAGAGTAAAAACTCAGTTTGTTGCATTGAAACAGATAAGTTTATTTCAGTTCTCACAATGAGCACTGAGTTGACTAGTCTCTATAATCAGCTGCTGCGCCAGCTTATTTATTGTTAGCCGAGATAGAGCACAGATAATACGGACTCATTGTTATTGTTAGATGATTGACTCATTGCAATCGTAACAAGAGTGTGAAATCCTTTGTCTCACTTGACACTCTGAGCATGGCATTGTTCCCAAACAAACTCACTCTGTATGTTCATACACTACTCTTGTCACACACACACAACTCCCTGATAACTTCCAAAGAAATGTCACTTTATGTTGTTAATGTCACTATCTATAATCTATACTCAACTACATATATTTAACCTCTCTCACTCAGCATTAACTATATAGCCAAGGCAAACTAAGCCATCTAATTTATCTCCACATTAGCCATTCCCGTAACCCGTACACCTATATTTACGTTTGTGGACAACGGGAATTGCTTCGTCTTACAATTTGTTTGCAATCTCATGATTATCGCTGATTTTTATAGAGCATTTAGTGCCTACCTAAATGCTAGGCAGTTTTCATCATTCACACTGTAGGTAGAGTTGAGGAAAATCTTTGACTGATTCTCATACAAATACCTATGTGGGTATTAAAATGATTTACACATTACAATTTATCTCGATAGTCTCAAATCTCAACCATTAAATAGAAACTATTTTAAACACAATTTCAACAGCTAAATAAATTACATAAACAAATATTATAAATTCAATTATAATAGCTCATCAGATAAGTGGGTTATAATTAAGTGTAGTCGTACATTTCTCGGCACTCAATGGGTATCCCTAAATTGAAAATTGTTCTTTCGTGGCTAGGATATTTCAGTTCCTTAAACTTTTATCGGGAAACAATTCGCAACTTTGAATGCGAAATTAAAAATCGAACATTTATTTGTATGACGTATATGGCTATGTAGCTTAACTAGTAGAGAAATAATAAGAATAAGGGTAAGTCATCTTCCTCGAATGCCTCATCTACTAAGTATAGATTAATTAATGAATTGATACTTTGAAATTTTCCGTAAGTTCAATATGTCATTATGCTACTGATGAATCTCATCTCATCTCTGAAGAACAAATTGTTAATTAATACTATAAATTAATTGCCATGCATGCCACGTAGGAAATAGTTGTGATCTGAACGTGGACAGTGGGTGTATGTTGTAATACGAAAAAATATTCTATAATGAAGCTACCAGAGTAAATTTAATGGATTTATCTACTATATAGGTAATAGCTAGTAGCACAATGTTCATATGTTGATATTGCTACTATTATTCTTGACTTTGATTTTATTAGCTACTACTGCTATGAGCTAGGTATGCATATTAAAATTTGAGATTGGGTGTGGAAACCGGAAAAGACAATGTCAATTCTGTAGAGTATATAGGGATGAAAAATCAATGCTTATAATATATTGTACAGTATACGTATAGTATGTAGATATATAGGGTTAGTATTAGCGTATGTACAGTGTAGCAATGCAATGTCATAAAACTGTACAAGGTAGATAGAGATAAGGTACCTGTTGCTTCCTACCTGTCTGCAGTTAGGGTTGGACTTGGACAAGACAAACCCGACCCCAGACAGGAATTACTACATATAGTATACGTTTAGGAGGGGTCGTAGTGGATATTAGCACAGTATTTCATTATTTCAATGTGAATTAAGTAGAAAAGTATAGCGTATAGATTCGGTTCATTTGAATTTGCTCTATAGCGTAGAGGAATTAACAATAAAGAGAATATGTTCCGTTGACTGAGTAGTTTAACAACATACATCATTAACAGTACTCCGTATTATCAACTTTTGCTCGACATAAATGTATATTAGCATGTATTCTCATGCAGGCAAAGGGATTCATGGGAGCACACAGGAGTCTAATGGAACATGCAACTTTTCTATCATTGGAAAATTACATGACATGTACTCGGCCCTTTCCTCTGCATATATACAAGCTATTTACAATTCACTATTTGTAATATAGACAGAGGACTGGGCTATAAAGCATCTTTCTAAAACCTTGTCTGCCAGCAGCTGTCCTGCAATGTCATTGTTTGCAAAAGTTTTACCTTGTCCAGTTCAACTACCTATAGGAAAATATGCATTAGAAGAACACTTGTTGCTATATTGTATACAAAAGAGAAGAAATTAACAATGTTCACACTAACATTAACATATTGATTCATATTCTTTATGTAGATGAATGGGAATTGGAGATAGGATCTTACATTTATACATGACGCAATGTTCTAGGGACTAGGGAACATTTCCTACGAGAATTTTAATCCGCGATGGTTCTTTGGGAACATAGGTCAGATAAATATCTGAATTTCAGAAGAATTTTTTTATTCATACATGCTACACAAGTTAATCTCCATATTATAATATCTGTATTGTAGTTTTCTACAGGTATACATCTTTTTATGGAAGAACACATCTTCGCATTGGTGCACAAAATAGTACTCTATAGTGATTGTTTTGATCATCTGTTAAGTATACTCGTATTGCTGGTGTTAAATTGCTCTGTTGCAATTTTGTAAGAGGAGTTTCATAAACAAAAGCATACATTGGAAATGAATAATTGTATCTATTTTAGTTACGCACAAGCAATGCAGTAATAATAAGATGGAGATAGTGGTGGAATTAATTAATATGTAGGCAGTTTAGATTTGTAAACGGTTGGCCATGGCCATTCCCTTTTCCTTATTCTTATATGCACGACTGATTGGCTATTTTGCGAATGTTGGCCTGTCTGTTTAAGTAGAGGAAGTATGAGATAGCGATAACCACGGTGTCATATTTAGTGCACTTGTTAAAAGCCATAATAGTAGTTACTGTATATTTATGAAGACTAATATTTACTACGATAGTCCGTAGAGAGGATAGATGTAAGTAGATATAATTACTGATTATAATATTATAAGTATTATGTGTGTGTGTGTGTGTTGCTGCTAAGATGTGATGTGGGAAGGAGGAAACGTGGGAAAGTTTCGTTGAGTTGGTTTAGGTTGACCCCATGAAGTGGAAGGCCGAAAGATTGAACAATCTCCTCATGTAACTAATCTTAAAGGATTTCTTTACAGGGTGCTCTGTTTATTTCGAATGTTGCATGTACGAAAATTAAATAGCATGTCAATCGTATAACACAACAAACACGTAAAAGTCAAGTACCTATATGGATACACGCAATTATATTAGGGCTCTTATTTGATATCGTTACAAATATAGATCTTATGAGTAGTCCCTGAAGAAAAAACGGAATTATAATAAATGGGATGGAAGAAGTTGCGAGGAAGCTTAGACAGTAGGCTACACAAATAGACACTGAACATTGCCTAATTGTTAACTAAAATGAACAGTAGTTATGATTATTACTTAGAATAATATTAGTATCTGTGCAATCTACGGACTTGCCTTCTCTATGTAAAGTCAATTTGACTATGGGAGAAAAGTTTTCTACGAATTATTCTACTACATTCATATAATGTATATATATGTAGATTTACTTTGTATGATTTTAAAGGATCTGCTCTAGAAATCAAGGGCAAATAAATACTAAATATACTGATAGTAGGTTTAAAACAAAAGTATATAAACGTAGTAGTCTTGTTGTTTGCCATGTGATATTATGGAATTAACGATAAGCAGTTTCCTCTGGAAATAAATGTGCGTTGAGATTGTGAGAACCCATTGACTTAAGGAGCAAGGGTGATAAGAGCGGTCGTTATACACAGAAATATAACACAACAGAGAAAAGAGCATGGATTTCCCATACGTTCTAACTCTCGTCTCCTCTGTCTGTAAATATTAGAGTCAGCGAGCAGAAACAGAAAGGAGAAGAAGGTGGTAATGACAATCAGCCAAGCAAAACACAACACACATAGTGTGGGACCGAAAGGGAGTCAAGTCAGTTTTTGAGTGTGGCAACAAGCAAGAGAGCATTATAATAATANACAGAAAGGAGAAGAAGGTGGTAATGACAATCAGCCAAGCAAAACACAACACACATAGTGTGGGACCGAAAGGGAGTCAAGTCAGTTTTTGAGTGTGGCAACAAGCAAGAGAGCATTATAATAATATTATATCAATGCAACCGTGTGAAAATGGTAAACTAGTCGATGCCGGGAATCGCAAAGAAATACTGCACTAGCCTTATCCTTGTTTTTTACCAGAACACTCGCTCTCACTGTACTACTTTGTAATTTGGGCTGATGTGAAAGATTCAAAAGGCTTTCTATGTGATTATAAACACTTTCCCATACAAATGCACACAACACTTTTTCAAAACTCGGATAATTAGATGTGGAAAAATTGACTAGTTTCGTTACTCGCAGTTTAATTCAGGGTTCACCTAATAAAACATGTCAACGTTCTGCAGGTATACAACAACAAAATAAATGTCCCCGGCGTCATTTCTCAAGCAGTATAGCAGCTATTGAAAGTATAAACTGAAAATATCTATAGCCCTTGATGAAAATATGTAAATAATTGTTGTGCTGGTAAATGAATAAGCATTAGGCATTCGTTTCGTAATTGCAATGTGTGTATAGAATTCATTGTTGCTGAATGAGTAGTTGATG